>JAGKRY010000036.1:0-136545 GCA_020002325.1 Chrysosphaeria jannelii | reverse complement strand
CAGGATGTGGGTAAAGTTTACAACAGTTTACCCATATTACCCGAGGATTTAGACATTGTGCTTTTGAAACCTCGCAATAGCGAGAACCTTTTAAGTCGCCAGTTTAAAGACCGCTTTCGTATCAGGCGTCCGGTTATCTTACAGTGGCTTCATTTTCTTTGCCAAAACCACCCAGGTTACCAAGACATACACATAAATGTCGACAATATAGCCAGTCTTCCTGATGATGATACCGTCGTCGACCGACTTAACGTTCAAGAAATGTCAGATGAGGAAGAGTCTGTCTTATTGCCAGATGTAGGACCTAGAAAAAGCTACCAGGAAGAAATAGTAGACACTGAAGATGAAGACTTTGGATTTGATTCTGTTGCTATGCCAAATATAAATGCTGTCATTACTGAGGCCGAGCAGCTTGTGCGAAGTGTCAAGAGCTCTGCACCTGATGGTGAGAATTTAAATCAAATACTACCACTAGAAAACGCAGAGCCAGTGGACGCTCCATTTACTATAGGACATATCATTGCGACCAACCTGGAAATTCTAACACAGTTGATGAATACTCCCAATGTTCCTTTGCCACCAGCTTCTTCTCAGGGTATAGATCTAGCTGCATTAGCTATGCATCAACTATCTATGGGCACCATGAGGCAAACGCCAATAAATGAATTTAATTCCACCAAAAAGATCTTCTCCCTTGCATTCCCTTCATTGTTTCCTCATGGTGAAGGGGATTTTGTCCAGCCACGCGAAAGACAAATTTCTTTTGATGATTACATCGCCTTATGTATGCGTTGGCATGATGAACGGTTTGCGAAGCATCCCATATTTTCATATGTCGCTTTGAATATGAAGTTGCGTAGACAAGCCCGTTCAAAAAGTACATATTTCGTCAAGATGTATAAGAAATATGCAGACATGAAACTTAGCGACTTAACTGAAGCTGTGGAAAACCCGGAAAATCCAGAAAGTGCCAAGATTTTGAATTGTATTGTTCGTTTTGCTGATGATGTAAAAGGGTCGAGGCCCTTTTGGTATAAACGACGACAAGAATGTGAGGCTTTTGCCAAAAACCTCGGTGTGCCATCTGCGTTTCTTACCTTTAGTGCTGCTGACCTTCACTGGGACTCTCTTTATCGACAGTTTGATGAATATGGCACATGGAAAGATTTAAGCGATGAAGAGAAACTTAAAAGAGCCCATGTGCTTTTAAAAGAAAATCCGCACGTGGTGGCATACCATTTCTATCAAAGGCATAAGCTTTTTCGTGACATCGTTTTGAAGAAAAAATTTGGATTGGTTGATTACTGGGCTCGATTTGAGTTCCAGGGTCGTGGAAGCACACATTCCCATGGCCTTTATTGGTTTAAAGATGCACCCATAGCCGACCCGGGGAATGATGAAGAATTGCAGGAGTTTGCTAAGAAGTGGTCAAATATTGTTACAGCAATGAACATAAACCCCGAAGAGGGTGCGACATCTGGTGATCCACTGAACAACGATTTGGAGAGTCTTCCTGTCACATTCGAGTTTTTGAACCGAGTAATCAATCGTGTACAGCCTCATAGATGCAGTACAAAATATTGTCAAAGACATCGTGTTGGGAAACGAGCTGAAAATCCAGATGTAGATCCAGAGTGTCGCTTTGGATTTCCAAAGCCTATGTGTGAATGTGCCAAAATGGTCAGGCCTGAAAATAAAACATGGCACGCTTTCGAACCTCAGCGTAATGATGGGATGCTCAACGAGTTCAACCCTTTGATTGTAATGTGTTGGCTTGCGAACACAGACATATCACCATGCACAGATATCCATGCAGTTATCAATTACGTCGCAAAGTATTGCTCTAAAGCAGAAAAGGAGTCTCCTGCCTACAGGGACATTGCCAAAAACCTTATGTCGAAAGTCAGTGAAGCTGCCCCTGTTATGTCTTTTGTTACAAAGATGATAAACTCTTTAATCGGCGAGCGCGATTATTCTTCGCAGGAGACTGCACATATTCTCTTCGGGCTCCCACTACAAGAGGATAGCCGCATAGTTGTCAATGTGGATTGTCGCCCTGGAGAAAAGCATGGTGCCAAACTTGATTTTTCTCTTGACAAGCCAACTTCAAAATCGCAATACCAGCAATATCTTGAAAGAGAAGTTGGGCACAAAGATGTACCCTACTTTATCTGGAAGAAGCGGTATTATAAAACCAAGGATGGGATGAGATGCTTCGATATAACAAAGAAACAGCATTTTCGCGTCTTAAGATACTCTCCAAAGTACACATCCTCCCGCGACCATGTTGATTATCCTGAATTTTGCCGTGTAAAGTTGATGTTAAATCATCCACATAAAAAGGAGGAAGATCTGCTCATTGTTGAAGGACAAACCTTTGATACGCACACTCTTGCATTTGAGCATTGCCTGCAGCATCATGGTGTCCACACAGACAATGAAGATGGGATGGACGATCATTATGGAATGCCAGATGTTCTGCCTATGCCGCCGGATGTGGATGAGTTTGAAGACCTTTCACTGCAACCCGAAGAAAACTTCCCTTCTTCCTGGCAAGTTATACAAGGAATAAACCCAATGAGGGATCCCGACACTGGGACTGATGTTCCGAAAGTAGGTCGTCGCGATCTGGACTTACAATACGATTGGTCTGCTCATCTCAACAAATATAGTCACGAAGATTTTGCGTCTAGGACGTATATAACGAATTTGCGGGAAAATACTAGTGCATTCTCGTCGGATGAGCTTCCTCTATCGCTTCAACAACGGAATAATTTAAACGATAAGCAGCGATTACTTTATGATTCTATAATTAACCATTATAGTAGTAAGTCGAGCGACCCTGTTTATTACCAATTAGATGGTGGTGGAGGCACTGGAAAGACATATGTCATCAACATGATTTGTGACCATCTACAATTTTTTTCTAGGGAAAATATTGTTCTGAAATGTGCCCCTACAGGTGCAGCTGCTAATCTGATTGGTGGCTCTACGCTACACTCACTCCTACATTTGCCCGTATCTGGTGCATTTGAAAAATTAGCCGCGGCTCCTTTAAAGAGCCTACAATATACCTGGGCAAATATAAAATATCTCATTATTGACGAGAAGAGCATGGTTGGGATGTCGACTCTATATCGCATCGAAAGAAGATTACGGGAGTGCTTCCCTAATGTCGACAAGCCTTTTGGTGGCGTGAGCATAATTCTAGTTGGCGATTTTTTTCAATTGCCTCCTGTCAAAAATAAGCCTCTTTATTTCAATGACAAGGCGCAATTGGAAAACCAAGATGAGCTACGTGCTTGGGACCTCTACCATGAACACTTCTCTAGCAAGCGTAATAGTTTCTTCCTTGAAGTATCTCAACGACAGAGGGGGGATGATCAAGAAGGCTTTCGCAAAGCCTTATCCGAAATACGATTTAAAAAAGCGTCTCCTTCATCATTCCATCTTTTAGCAACAAGATGTGCCTCTGAGCTTCCTACACGTGAAGTCGACACTTTCATAGACGCTCTCCATATTTTCCATACGAGGGCAGAAGTCCACGATCACAATCTGTCGCGTATGGAAAAACTGTCGACTGCAGTTATTCCAATAAACGCCATCCATATTCCTGCATCGTCTGAAAACAAAGATGCGTCAGACGGGTTAGCTGGAAATCTGAGCAGTACTCTCTATATATGTATAGGTGCTAGAGTTATGCTGACTCGGAATCTTTGGGCGGGGGCTGGGTTGGTGAATGGTGCTCTTGGAACGGTGGTCGATATATCTTGGGAGGGAACTAACGACGTTTGGAACAGGATGCCGGAAGTAATCATGGTCGCCTTCGATCGATATATAGGGCCGCCTTTTATCCATAACGGCACGCCCTTAATCCATAACGGCAAGGTTGTAGTCCCAATTCTCCCAGTAGAAGCGAAGTACATGTTGGGGCGGCATGCAAGCTCACGAACTCAATTTCCTTTACTCCTTTCTTATGCCATAACTGTCCACAAGTCCCAGGGTATGACTGTAGACAAGGTGGTTGTCGACATATCAAAGAATGAGTTTGCAGCTGGCTTGCTATATGTTGAGCTTTCACGCGTGAAAACTCTTCAGGGCCTTTTGATAAAGGCTCCATTTGATATGTCCGTCATATCAGGCCCATCTACAAAGGCGTTGGACATGAAAGTTGTTGATTATATCGAACGGGGTGGTGTGCTGGAATAATTTAGTAGATAAATGTTTATTGCCTGTGGTGCTTCCTAGGTGATGGTAGCTTTAGACTAAGTTTACACATAATTAAAGACAGATAAAAAGACTGAATCGCCAAAAAACCTTGCCCTCCGACCTCCAATCTTGATGGGGCCTTCTTCTCCAATAAATCCTTTCATCCATTCATGTGGTTGGAATAATTTACATTTAGGCAATTTAGGCATTGGTATCTAGGTGCATATATCCGCTACATAGGTACATAGGTACATACAGCACTAGATTCTGCCATTCCGGCCAGTTCATTTAGTAGTACCCGCCCGACAGACGGCGGGACTACTCACACTAGTAAAATAATAGTAAAGCGTTTTTTTTTGTAAAAAAGAAAAAAAACTCCTCTCCAAAATATACAGTGAAATACAAAAAACGCAAGTAAAAAAAAGACTATGGTTGCTCTCCTAGAACAGGTGAAGCTCTCTGAAAGGGGCTTTCCATGCCTATAGATGAATCCGAGTCCGAGTCTACTTCCATGGGCGTGGGAAGAGACTTGAGAGCCGTACGCTTTGCAAACATTTGGGCGATAATGTTATGGTCCGGCTTGGCTGCAGGGGGTGGGGGTGGTGGTGGTGAAGCTACCGATGTGGCAATCGATCGTGAGGAAGGCAGAAGAGGAATCTCTTTCTTCTCTGGCTCCTTTTCATCTTTTGCCTCTGTATTTTCCCCCCTTTCCGTCTTGCCCACCTTCTCCTCCTCCATTGCTGTTTCCACCTTTTCCATCACGTCCACATCATCCCCAGTCTTTTCAGACACATTGGGTTCTTCGGATGCACCCCCCTCTGTCGACGCTGGCTCACAGAGACGACCTGTCGAGAATGGCGCAGAGGGGCGGACCGCTTCCTTCTTCTGGGCCATGGTCCCCCGCTTCAAATGCGTGTTTGCCTCTTGCGCAGCCTGGTACTCCTTTTGTCGATGGAGAATGAGACTTCGTAGTTCGTTGCGCATATCTGACGCTGTCAGCGACCAGTTATGTCGCCGATGTGCTGCCAAATCTCCAATCAAAGCATCAGGATCCTTGAGAAGCTCATGCATGTACAGCAGCAGATAGACTCCACAGTCACACGAGTTCTCTTGCATGGGAATGGAGCGTCCCGTGGTTCCAATGGGACCGGGGTCAACTGGTGCCAGGCCCTCGCGTTCGGCCACTTCGGCCATGAACCACTGCTTCAAATGATCAATGGACGACCCGTGGACGTTTCCGAGCGAATCAAGAGTAAAGATACGTGGCACTTTTGGGTCCTGTTGTGTGCTATGCATAAAGTTTGTCTTGGACGCCTTGGGCGTCTTTTTCCTGGGCGTTTTGATTTCTGTCACGTCCGTGTCATGGCCGTCTTTGCTCTTGGCGTCATTGTTCTCATTGTCCTCGTTTTCCTCTTTCGGGGGGAGACACATCTCATAGAGCTTTGGTACGTTGCAGATGATGGCCACCCACCAGTGGAAACGCTCATTCACGGGCACAATAATGTAGTCGTACGAAAACAAGTCTACTTTGGCTGTCCATCGCTTAACGCCGTCGAAATTGATCTCGCGACCCCGTGTTGGCTTCAGCTTTTCGTAGAAAAAGGTATTGTGGAAAAACACTCGCTTGGACACGTCTGACGAGCTCTCACCTTGGAGAAATTTGAGGTAGAAGTTGATAATGTTATCGTTGAGAAATTCGCCCTCATCGAGACGAGCGACGTCGTCCTTGTCGACACTTGTGCGAGCAAACGACAAGGGCATCCGCCAATCCACTGCCCAGTTCGGGTTTTCGACGGTCCAGCGAGGCAATGATAGCTGTACGGGCTTTGGACGGGCGTCTCGTAGCCGCAGCCGTGGCCGGTCAAAGCCCAGCTCCTCTAGGTCAATTGTTCGAGTGGTGCGGTCGTGCCGGGCACTGCGTCGCACCGGAATCAGACCCGCACGCAATGCTTGCTCGGTAGTGTGCTGAGACGCAGAGGCCCTTTTCTGGGCACGCTCACGACACTCTTTGAAGCCACGCGTAAATATTTTGGCCACAGCATCGTCGTCTATAGACATGTTGTGGCCTGCAGGCGACTCGAGGAACCAGCACGAGGCCTTGGACGCCTCCTGTGAGTCTTCAAACTGGATGCCCATGGTATGCCCAAAAGTACTCCCACGGCCACAAAACTCTATAGTCACCACGTCTGACCCCTGGTTGTAGCGTGTTCGGCTGACGGCTGATAGGTCCACCTGTAGCCATTCCAGATTCTCCTTTTTGGCGCGTTCCTTGTCCATTGGCACGAGCATTTCGCCGTCTGTGGCATCGGTTGTCAGGAACAGATCCTCTGGACTCTCCGTCTTTGAATAGTAGTAGTGCGGATGCCGAAAGGCCATCCGCACTCTCAGCGGCTGCACGCCGATGCTCTGTGAGGTGGAACGGAGCCCATCAAGCCTTCGTGGGACGAGTGTTGACTGGAAAAACTTGCTGGGTGTTCTTGCTTCCCTTGGCGTTTCACTCGACGCCCCATCTTTTGGCTTTTCCACGGGAATTCCCGTTTCTTTGACGGCTTCGTCGTCTGTTTCGTTGATGAGATGCACGGCGTCCGGCTCTTTCGTCTCTTTTTCCTTTCCCACGCCATCGTCGCTGTCAAAGTAGATGTGCGAGGCTTGCAGCCGTTTGGAGAACATTGTTGCTTGCTTCACTCGCCTGAAGAACGGCTCCTTTTCCGGTGCCTCACTAGCCTTTTTGGGGAAGTATTCAGACGACAGCTCGTCCACATTGAGACTCTCACGACCCCCGCGCGCCACTCGTTTCCGCTGTGCCTGGCCCGTCTCCGCAGACGTCTCTGTCTTCATGCGGTCCTTGAGCCGTACTCTCCGTCTTTGAGGGCCTCTTGTTGCCGGTTTTTGCAGCGGTTTCGACACTGGCCCTGCTGTTTCCTGGACGGAATCCTCGCTCTCAGACAGCGTCACGGCCCTCGAGCTCGCCGTCTTGGTCCTCCTCCTTGGCATCTGTGGAATTTTGCTTGCAGCAAGAAGCCATTCGTCTGAATCATCGTCAAAATTGCCCCAGCTCGACGTTTTCACGGGCGATTCGCCGTCTTTGCGTCGCTTCCCCGGCCGCTGGGTGCTTGTATTGCCCTCTGTCACTCTCTTGGCCCCTTTCTTGCCCATTGGCAACGCACTCAGCGTGTTGATGGGCGTAAAACCGCCATAGTCTTTGTGCTATTCAATGAGTTTCGTCGTCACATAGAAGAGGTTTCCTACCAAGGACATCGCCTGCTGCAGCTCCCGTAGAGCTCGTGGAAATAGTTCAAAATGGCAGTTCAGCACGCCCTGTTCTCGCTCTCTTCAAGGGGCATAGGATGCAAAGAACTCCGACGGTTCCGAGGCTTGGGCTGTGCTCGTCGCTTCGCGCCTTCTCTTTCCAGACTTTGCGCCGCGAAGTCACATGATGGTGAGGCTTCTCCGATCACGTGCGGAAGATATGTCTTATGACGTCATTTCGACCTGAGCGCACTTCGGTTGGCAGATTCATCATGTATTATTCATTATATAGCGCTGCATTGCGCGGGTAATTGCTGGGGTATCCTGACCAGGCGTTGGTCAAGCATGCCCAGAGGCCAGCCTTCGGGCACGGCGCTGGCTCTGCCGATAGCTGTCGAGTGCACTGATATCAAATGTTTCACCTGGGAATAAACTGCACAGCATTGTGTACAGGTCGCGTCTCTTTATGGAAGGATTATGGATCATGGTATCCACAATGCTCTTGATGATGGGAGTACTAGCACACAGGGCTGCCAACGACGGCTTTGCCACAAACGCTCCGTGGTTGACATGATGTGCCGAGTCAGGAATGGCAACGGACCACTGGTAACTATTCCTCTTTAGTCGTGATATAGAAGCCGTCCATGGACATCCCACTTTCATCGTAGACGTCGTCGAATTTCCCGATGCAACAGACCCACGGACACGCCCCTTTTCACAGGCAAAGTCAATGTGCCGCACATTCCCCTTGGCGTCCTTTGACGACCGCGTAATGGTCACAGCAAACCCCGCCATGACCGCCCAGTTTTTCAAGGCTCCCTCGGCCTCTTCTCGCGTTGCATACATGGGGCCCGCCAGCAGACGATGGTCTTCACTGGGCCTGTTGCATAGAGGCCTCGACGACGGAATATAGTTCCTTGGAACCTGCTGTCTCTTCGGAACGCTTGCCACATTGGATTCCATTTTTCATGCCAAAACTTCAAGAAATCAAACCAAACTGCTGGAAAAATTCCCCTTCATTGATGATCATCGCCGTCGCATCGAAAATATCACGTGACCCGCCTACCCTAGTGAAAATGCCAAACTTTTAAAGCAACTCTCAAAGCATTCCCTCTCGGTGGCAAAAGTGAAGCTCCTTCATAATCATGGCAGTGTCGAGTGGCCATCTACATATATGAGCGTAGAAAAGACAAATAAATGAATACATAAATCAATGAATAGTACCAAGTGGTGAGCACTCGTCCGGACTTGTTTATAGTCCACAATTCCAAGAATAGAACCTCTGCATTTCTTCTTTGGAGGGCCTCCTTTGGCTCCTATTTACCATTGTTATTGGCCTTTAGCCAGCGATAATAGACTTGGCTGTGGGTTACATTGGTGGCATTCTCAATTCCAGAAGCGAGTAATTCGCCGTGAATCTCGGCTGCCCTCTTGACCAATGCCCGTTCGTTGATAAAATCGAGCATTTCTTGACTCAAAGCAGTCTCCTGCTCCACGTCATGATCGCAATGCTGGATCCGTATGGCCAAAGACCGCTCATCCAAGCGAATGGTAACAGCTAGGTGGCTTTTACAGTCAAAATAAGGCCTGTGAGTCGACTCCCGTCGGAGCTCGGGGTTATCGATTTTTCGGCTAATGTTGGCCCTCTTTTTATCTTGTGCACAATAAAAAAGAAAATTACTTCCCGCCTTTGACGAGCTGGACGAGTTGAAGCGGTATTGATAGCTAAAAGCTTCGCGAATATGGACCACGACGGTAAGTGCATACGCCTTTAACGCCGCTGTATTAGACGCAACATAATCGTATTCATTATCGACGCCCGCAGTGCCTTCGGACGGATATATAAACCCTTGTTCAATGGGCACGCTGTCCAGATCAAAGAAAAAGGAATGCTTTTTTTGGAAAAAGTCATTCTCATCTGTTAGATAATCACACTATACCATCAACTGAGACATACAATTGGGAGTCGCGCTCGTAGCAAGTCGATAAACTGCGCCCAGTCATCACGAGGAATAATTTCTCGTTTTCTTTTCCTGTTTCTTTTTTTATTCGCCTCCGCTCTATAATTGCACGTCTTCTTTCTAATTCCGTTCTTTAAAAACCCAAAGGATTTTAAAGGGTGGTTTCGTTTACAAGCAGTGCAATGCTGCCTTGGCTCCGAAGAACGTCTAGCCTTGGATTTATGTTGAGACGGGGTCATATCTCTTGTCGTAGCATCTTCTGGGGGGTTATCTGGCTGCGACATGGCAATAACAAGTGAGGTTCAAGAAGAATCTTTCGAAAGGTGTTGTGAAAGCCAAGCGCGTCTTAAAACAACAAAGTGACGGAAAGAGAAGTGTGCCGAAATGACCGCAATGGGCCAAGGTTTAATTACACAAAATTTCATATTTTTATGCAAAGCGTGAGCTTCATTTTTCTCGGCACTTTCAAAGATGACATTCTATCATTTTTTAAGTAGTATCTATTAAACTTTATATAGTCACACAGAAAATCGCTCAGAGGAATCACATTATTTAGCATGAAACAGATCGTATAAGCATGGAGAAAAATAGGAAAGGTAATTTGTCCTCAATTGAGGTCATCTTTTATCATCTCCTTGAGCGGGGCTATTCCCATTCAACTCCAATCTTTAAAATACTTGCCCAGTCTTGTATTTCATCATCATCAAAATCAATCTTATCCGAAAGAGGGTCTATCAAGAATGTCTGAATTCTATAGCTTTTTTTGCTACTTGAAGATTGATTTATAACCTTTCCTCTAGTGACTATCTCATAGAATTCTGTGGCATCGTAGTCTGTTTTTTCATTAGGCTCTTTATATTTCAAAAGACTTCTGAGTCTGCTTTTGAAATTGCTGTCTTTCAAGTCTTCTATATGTATAATTTTATCTTCCTTGATGGAATGCATCAATCTAATACATGTTAGTAAAAGGAATAAACGTCATTCTTTGGACGTACGTAACATTGGAAGAATACATGTTTCCGCAGTAGGAGAGTGCAATGATGGTTTTTTGGCAGCAAATCACCTAAATTTTGGTGTCAGTACAGAGATACTACGCATTCTGGAAAAAGAACTCACAAACTCCAAGCCCTTCTTTCATGATACATTTTGGGTGCATTCAGTATATAAATTTTGTAGTCCCACATCAAGCGTAACTGCCTTTTTATAGCCACACGTTAAACATCTCAAAAAGTAAGGTTCGATCTCAACCTTGGAATGATTTCGAGAAGTCTCCTTTCTCAAAATATACTTATTATTGTTCCAAGTATGCGAGAGATTCATGATGGGCGTGACAAAATTCTAGTTGTGGCGAGTCATAAGAAGGAGACTGTGCATGTTACTTATACGAAAGGTCGGCTATCCACAGTGGAGGCAGTTAAAAATGGCAGCCTTGATTTTTTTATCAGCCGAAAGATTCACATCCTACCATGGCAGGCCTATGCTTATACGAGTCGGTAGTTACTGTAATACGAAGAGGCTAAATCGATCAACACTAAGAATCCCTTTCCACTATTATCAGAAGTTATCAGCTTCCCACTATTTTCGTTCCATTGTCTACGTCTTGGAAAACATAGTCTAGATGCTCCATCTTTGGCCAAAACTGGCCTGAATAGGTAGAGTTGGTGAAATACCTAAGCATCAACTATTATCCATGTGGCTCCATCTAGTTGATTCCAAAAACTTACTTCTACCAAAGAAATCTACCTCCACCTGTTATGCATTTTTTCATTGCTTGTCCTCTTACAAATGCCCGTAAATTTAGTTCATGAACTGTAGGCGACGGCATAAGATATTGACAGAAATACGACCCATTCATTCCTGTCAGAGTTTAACAAGAAGTGATCTTTTCCTTTCGTACTATCCTCTCGTCTATACTATTATGTGAGTCTTGAAAAAAGAGAGACGGAAGAATAGTTCTGAGCCAGATTCAATTTTTCTCAAGGACGAAACTCTTATCATATTACTACATGATTTACTACATAGCTGCGTCATTTGCATTCTCATCCATCACGTACACTCACAGCTTCTAGTCACTATTTTCAGTACAGAAGAAGTAGGTGTATTTACATAGGTAGGTAATCAATTGGGATTACAGAGTGCAGGATGGAAGTCCTCGTTCCTGGGCCTTGGAGGCTTTGCGCAACCTTTATTAGCCACGTATTACGGTCCAGTTCTAACAAGGAGGATAGATAACATAAGAGAGAGGACATATTTTCGTGACATACAGAGCTTTGGCACATTAATTTGCAATCACCTTTGTATCATTGTTTTTTTATAACCATCGATTGTTTTTTTGCCACCAAATACCGACGGCTCAGGATATCACTTCATGCCATACATCCTCTTCTCTTCCTTACGCTTGTTTTGTTCTTGGTAGTTTTGCGTGGCTCAGGGTACAGTGATCATCCACCATTCCGGCTTTCAGTACATACCTAGGCATACACCCAGAATTAGCTCGTCGAGCGAGACAATGATGCTTTGAGCGTTTTGATTTCATTTTTGGCTGATTGGATACTTTTAATCTCAGTGTTTAAAATATCTGTCCAGGAAATACTATTTAAAGGATTTATGGACAATGTCTGAATACTGTAAATCTTCTCGCCGGCTGAAGAATAATTGTTGACCTCTCCTTTTGTAACCCTTTCATAGAGCTCTCTGGTATCATAGCCCACTGAGCTCCAACGCCTTTCATGTTTCAAGAGAATTTCTAATCTCGTTTTGAAACGACTGCTTTTCAAGTCGCTTATATTAAAGCATTTACCCTCCTTGCTAGGATATATCAACCTAATAATTCATGTTAGTAAAATAACCATACTTCCTTTTTAAACGTATTTACCTCACAAAAGACGTATTTTTGTCGTGGTAGGAGAGTACGATTATGGATTCTTTGCAGCAAATAACCTAGTGTAGCATTAGTATAAATGCACTTCCACATAGTGTCGAAGAACTCACAAAGTCTAAGTCTCTGCATGTACTATATTTGCGGCATTTAAAGTCGTTTTTTATTCCGTCGTCAAGAGTATGAGCGGCTTCTTTATGCCCACATGTTGTGCATCGCCAAAAGTAAGGTTCAAATTCAACCTTTGAAGGGCTCCTAGTACTTTTTAGCAAAATATACATGTTATTATTCCAAGTGGGAAAGCATCGATCCATGGTAAAAGATGGTAAAACTTGAGACCTGTTATGAAAATGAAGAGAAGAAAGAAGACGCTAGTCAGTGCACCCGAGATATAAGCACGCTTTATATTCAATTAATTACTGTTATTTTGTTGATGCAATATAACTGATAACAGCAGCCTTGAGTACCTAATCCTAGCTATCATTATAAAGATTGGCTAGATAGAACGAAGCTCAAGTCTTTGCCACTATTAGAAAGCAGTCAGTGCCCGGTTGCCTTACCTACCTAGGTATCTACGGGTCAAGGATTGCCCCTATTATGGTGTTAGCGAGTTGCTCATTGAAGGCGGTCTCACATCCGGGTGGCTTGATCATCTTATACGCTTTCCTCTTGCCCATCGGTTGCGCTACTACATCTGCTACCATGTCTATGAATTAGTCCGTGGGATTTAGGCAACTAGTGTAAGATTTTGAAAACAATACGACTTGTTCATTCCTATCAGAGTTCCGTGAAGCCTCTCCTTTGACAATTACAGGAATTTATCGAATACCGTCCTTAGCTTGGTCAAGATTCTATGACACAAAACTTATCTTGTTTTATGCAGAGCGCGAGCGTCATCGTTTTTTTTCTCAGGGACGGAGCTCTTATCACTTTTCTACGTAAATTTACTAAACCACATTTTGAATTCCGATCCATCACGTACAAGGATAGCGTTTATTTTTTTTAATATTGGCATACAACACGTATATCAAAAATACATGAACAATAAGGATATGCATCTGCATCATCTCCCCGAGCTAGGTGGTGGTATTTTGGAGCTTGCTAGACTTCGATGATTTTTTGGGCTTTTCAACTTTTGTTTTGTTTGCCTCAATACGCCTAACCTCACCACTAAAAATATCTTTCCAGTTGACACTACTGGAAGGCTCTATGAAGAATGTACGAGTTCTGTAGCATTTTTGGCTGGCTGGGGAACAACTGTTGGTCCTTCCTTCCGTGAGTCTTTCACGGAACTCGTCGGCACTATAGTCAGTTGTGCTCCAGCGTGTTCCATATTGCAAAAGACCTTGGAGCCCACTTTGAAAACTCTTACTTTGCAGGTCTTCCATATTAAAATTTGTACCGGTAGGATACATCAATCTAGTATGTTAGTGGAAGCAACGGGTTCCTTTGTTGAACGTACGTAATGCAGGAAGCAGATTTATTTTCGTAGTAGGAGAGTGCAATGATGGATTCCTTGCAGCGAATTACCTAGATGTAACGTTAGTGCAAGGGCACTTCCTCGAGAAGTAGAACTCACAAACTCCAAGCCTGCGCATGCCTTATTTTGGCATTTAAATTTGTTTTTTATCCCGTCATTAAGAGTAGCTGCTTTTTTATGGCCACATGTTATGCATCGCCAAAAGTACGGTTCAAACTCAACCTTTGAAGAGCTTCCAGTACTATTTTTCTTCAAACTGTACAGGCTATCTTCCAAAGTGAGAAATGCATCCATGGTGAAGGTGATTAAATTTGAGGACGGATATGCTTTGGATTAAGAAAATAAAGATGGTAGTTCTTGGATATGAGCACGCTTTATATGTGATTGTCGGACGCTTGACAGTGGCAATCTTTTTTTTTCATCAACCGAAAGATTCGCATCCTATTACCTAGTCTGTACGAGTGGCTTGATGGATCAAGGCTAGAGTCTTTGCTAAGCTAGTAAGAGGCATCGTCCTATGAAGCTCTTTCCTATGACCAAATTGGCGTAAGACACTCGATTTCTCAAGCAGTTACAAGCCCATTTCTGCCTGCCAAGGCATTATATATTAATCTGTCAAGTGATGATGCTTATATGTTCCTGTCAGAGTTTCTCTAGGCGAGATCCAAGAGAGTTGCGGGCTTATGATTTCATTTGCCTTTTAACTTTCCTTCCATGGAATAGTTTACGACGTTTGTACGCAGTGCCAAGCTCTGATTGGGCTCTGCAACAATACGTAACTTTGCGACATTTGAAGCCTTCCTGTTCACAATAATTTGTATAATTAAAACTGATTCGCTTCTTTGTCTTTTGCTCTTTATTTCATGTACATTTGTGAATCCTCTCGGCGATGATTTGCGATGCCATGTCCGCGCTACGTCCCGAGAGGGATGGGACGCCCCGCTCTTCGACGCCATCGTGGACGGATGGACACGCCTATTTGTCGCTCGCAACGGCAGCAAGTATAATAACAAGCCTGGGGGGATGCATGAGGTCTTTTTTTCGAAATTTGCGGCGCAGTGATTACGTTAGCGTTCGGTAGCGTTGACTCATTGCTGGGTTTCGATTCTCGGACTGAAGACTGAAGACCGTAAACTGTAGACTGTAGACTCTAGACCGAGATGTCGGTGATTGACCACTCGCCCAACCACCCCGTGGCCGCCGCGCCGCTCGCAACGGCGTCGAATGTGGTGTTGATTGACAATTACGACTCGTTTACGTGGAATGTCTACCAGTATCTCTGTCTCGAAGGCGCCACGGTAAGAGTTGTTCGCAACGACCAAGTGACGCTGGACGAGCTGCAGGCGATGCGGCCGACGCAGCTGGTTGTGAGCCCGGGCCCGGGCCATCCCCGCACGGATTCAGGCATCAGCCGCGACGCCATCCGCCACTTTGCCGGAAAAATCCCCATTTTGGGCGTCTGCATGGGCCTGCAGTGCATTTTTGACGTCTTTGGCGGCACTGTGGACGCTGCCGGCGAGACGCTGCATGGAAAAACGTCTCCGCTGCGCCACGACGGCCGCGGTGTTTATGCCAATCTGCCGCAAGACCTGCCCGTGACACGCTACCATTCTCTTGCAGGCATTGCGGAGACGCTGCCGGCGGTGCTGGAGGCCACGAGCTGGGTGAAAACGCTCGATGGCCGCCGGGACATCATCATGGGCGTCCGCCACAAGGACTACGCCATTGAGGGCGTGCAGTTCCACCCAGAAAGCATTCTTTCGGAAGACGGCCGAG
Source organism: Chrysosphaeria jannelii (assembly GCA_020002325.1). NCBI lineage: Eukaryota > Fungi > Ascomycota > Sordariomycetes > Ophiostomatales > Ophiostomataceae > Chrysosphaeria > Chrysosphaeria jannelii. Next base: position 120,992 of record JAGKRY010000036.1, on the reverse strand, counting down.
GCATGATTCGCAACTTTCTGCTGCTGCAAAAGGGCGCGTGGGACGCTGCAGACGTGCCCAAGACTATCGTGGCCAAGACGGAGAACATTCTGCAAATGATTTATGCTCGTCGGCGCGAGCTGGTGGCTGCACAGCGCCAGGTTCCGTCGCAGCGAATGGGGGACCTCGAGGCTGCCTATGCCGCGGGAGCAGCCCCTGCGTGTCTCGACTTGGCAGAGCGTCTGCGGACGTCTGCCTACCCTGTAGCACTCCTCGCAGAGATCAAACGGGCCTCGCCGTCAAAGGGCATCTTTGATATTGACGCCCGTGCCCCGACACTGGCAAAAGCATATGCCCTGGCTGGTGCCAGTGCTATTTCCGTCCTGACCGAGCCCGATTGGTTCAAGGGCAGCATCGAGGACCTGCGTGCTGTGCGCCAGGTCGTCGAGACGATGCCCAACCGGCCGGCTGTGCTGCGCAAGGAGTTTGTCTTTGACGAGTATCAGATCCTCGAGGCGCGTCTGTCGGGTGCCGACTCGGTGCTTTTGATTGTCAAAATGCTCGACGAGGCCACCCTGGCACGTCTCTACCAGTACAGCAAGTCGTTGGGCATGGAGCCGCTGGTGGAGGTGCAGAACGCAGCCGAGATGAAGCGAGCTGTGGCTCTTGGCAGCCGTGTCATTGGCGTCAACAACCGCAACCTCGAGTCGTTCGAGGTGGACCTCAAGACGACAAGCCGGCTGCGGTCCATGGTACCCGACGACGTCGTTCTATGTGCCCTCAGCGGCATCCAAAAGCGCCAAGACGTCGTGGACAATGAAAAGGACGGCGTCCGTGCCATTCTCGTGGGCGAGTCCATTATGCGGGCCGCCGACCCTGCCGCGTTTATTCGCAGTCTCTGCTCTGACGAGCCGTCTAGCAGCCCTGTGGAGGCACCCTCACTCCTTGTCAAGGTCTGTGGCACGCGAACGGTGGCAGCGGCCGTGGCGGCTGCAGAGGCGGGTGCAGATATGGTGGGCATGATTCTCGTACCGGGATCCAAGCGGTTTGTTTCCGACGAGACGGCGCTCGCCATTTCCAAGGCGGTACATGGGTATACGTCGGAGAATAGGCAGGCAGGCCAGCCTCTTGGCAGGAAGGCCGTGCCGTACTTTGACCAGGCAAGGACCATGCTGCGTCGCCGTGGACGGCCATTGCTGGTGGGGGTTTTTATGGACCAGCCCTTGGGAGACGTTGTGGAGATGCAGGCACGCTACCAGCTTGATGTAGTGCAGTTTCACGGAAACGAGCCTCTCGAATGGGCGCGTCAGGTGCCTGTGCCAGTGATTCACAAGTTTGTCCCTGGCGATGCAGGCATTTCGACGCGTGGATACCACGCCGTGTCGCTCTTGGACCCTGGAGCTGGCTCCGGCGAAGCGCTGGCAACGGCGGCTGTCGAGAGCGTCCTGGTCCGGGACGACGGCGTGTCCGTGATGCTGGCAGGCGGGCTGACGCCAGAGAATGTGGTGGCGAAGCTGGCAGAGCTGGGGCTGCGGGGCCGGCAGGTGATTGGCGTGGACACGAGCAGTGGTGTCGAGACGGACGGGCAGCAGGACGCTGCCAAAATTGCGTCGTTTGTGAAGACGGCCAAGTCATTTACGGCGGAGAAGGAGTAAAGAAGCGTCAAGAATGAAAAATGTTATAGTCTCAATTTGGGAAGTAGTAAAAAGACGAGAACCAAGACGACCATGAGGCCGTAGACCATGGCCAGCAGCACCATCCGGCCAAGCCATCCTTTTCCCTCGGTCATTTGCACGAGTTTGGCAATGCTATTGCTGGCAGCCGCCATGGCATCGGCCGTGGACCCGAGGCCCGTGCCGAGACGGTCTACAAGCTCGCCGTCCTCGGCAAGAAGCGCCGACGTGGCCAGCGTGCGTTCCTTGAGCATCGACGCTAGACGGAGGATGTCCTCGGAGAGAGACGCCTGTTCCTCGCGCTCAAACGCCAAAACAGCCTCTTCCGTTTCCGATACGGGGTCCTCTTGTCTTTGGCCCTGGGACGCCTCCTTTTCCCGCACAGCCTTCCTCCGTCGCAGACCCGAGGGCTCCGTCGGCTTCTGCCGCCGCTGTGGCCGTCGCGGGAATGTCTCTCGAGCCACGGCAGCGTCCGCCAAGTCATCCTGCACAGGCCCTTGCTGCATCGCCAAAAGCTGTCCAATAGAACCGTCCAATGGCCCCTTTGCCGCCCTCGCCTCGGCCTCCAGGTCTGCGAGCTGCTCCAGCAAGCGGTCTAGCAGCCCCCTGTACGTCTGCACGTCCACAGCCCCTGCCAACCGGGCCAAACGCCCCTCTGCCACCGCCACATCAAACTGTATTCGCATCCGCAAAAACTCGTCCTGGACGAGCCGCCTGCTCCCATTGCGGCTCAAAACCTGCTTCTCCAGCCTCGTCAGAAGCCGGTCCAGCGTCAACACATCCTCGGACACCTGTCTCGTCGTCGTCGCCGTCGCTGTCGCTGCCGCCAAGAATGAAGCCATGGGAAAGATGATCACGTGGCAGAGTTTAACTCTCCTCGTATGTATTATTACTAGAACTTGAAGGACTATATTATGCACATAGTAAAAGTTGAATCTAGCAAATGAAATCCATATATTGCCAACGCGATTTAGTATTATATGCTGCTTCCACATCTCTATCCTCTTCTCCTTTTTCTTTTTTTGCTTCATGACCATAAAAAAGACCAACAATATGCAATATCCGCTTTTGTTCTCCATTCCCCCAACTCCCTTTTTTTCCAGGCCTCCCCCCCCTCTGTTTTCCAGATTTACATGGGGATCATACATCGTAAAATAACCAGGGGAAATAAATAAAAAAAGGGGCAAAAAAGAGAAAGACTGCGTGCACCAGGCCGCCCACACAAGCTGAAAGAAAAAAGAAAGCAATATGGACACTGTCCATGAAAATAACAGAGAATAGAAATCATCCGACATATAGCTCGACTACATCGGCTGGCCGAAAATAACTGTAAAAAAGGAAAAAAAATGTCAAAGGGCAAACAAAACATAACAAGAAAGGAACGGAAGACGGGCTTTACCACCAGGATTGGTTTCCTCCGGACGGGTTCCCATAGTTGCCGCCCTGGTTAGGGCGACCGCCGTAGCCACCGTTGCCGCCACCGTAGCCACCGCCGTAGCCACCACTGTTGCCACCGCCGTAGCTGTTGTAGTTGCCGTAGCTTTCGTGCTTGCGGAAGTCAGACGTGCCACCACGGCCACGGCCGCCGCCAAAACGACCACCACGGCCTCCACGGCCACCTCCGCCAAAGCCCTCGCGGGACATGCCTTCTAGGAAGCCGGGGACCTCCTGGTTGGCCTCTTTGAGACAGTCAATCAGCTCACGGACAACATTACGGTTGCCGCGGTTGATAAAGGAAATGGCCGTTCCTATATTGCCAGCACGGCCAGTACGGCCAATACGGTGGACATAGTCGTCAATGTCCGTGGGCAGGTCATAGTTGATGACGTGCTTGACGTTGGGAATGTCAAGACCACGGGCAGCCACAGCCGTGGCGACGAGGATGGGGCAGCGGCCGTTTCGGAAGAGCTGCAGGGCACTCTCACGCTCGCGCTGCGTGCGGTCGCCGTGAATAGACGTCGCTGGGAATTTCTGGTTGATCAAAAAGTCACACAGAGCGTCGGCATTACGCTTTGTCTCCACAAAGATGAGCGTCAGCGCACCCTCGTCGTTTGCGGTGAGAATATCCAGCAAGAAGGAACGCTTGTCAGGCTCCTCGACGTACTCAATCTTCTGCGTAATGTTCTGCGACGTGGAACCAACACGGCCGACCGACAAGAAGATGTAGTCCTTCAAAAAGTCACGGGCCAGCACCTGGATGTTGCGGGGGAAGGTGGCCGAGAACATGAGCGTCTGGCGGTCCTCGACGCCTGGCATGTCCTCGCCCTCGACAATGCGACGGATTTGGGGCTCAAAACCCATGTCAAGCATGCGGTCAGCCTCGTCGAGCACGAGATACTTGATTCTGGCAAGCGAGATGCGGCCACGCTCAATCAAGTCCACCAAACGACCAGGAGTGGCCACGAGCAAGTCACAGCCACGCTCCATCTGGCGGATCTGGCTGCCAATGTCAGCGCCGCCGTAGACGACGCAGGCATGGACCCAGGAACGGTACGAGAACTTACGGGCCTCGTCGTAAATCTGCGAGACCAGCTCGCGCGTAGGTGCGAGGATCAGAGACGTGGGGAAGGCCTTGCGGTTGCCCTGGAACGAAGAGTTCTGGGCAGTGTCTTCCACAGGGCCGTTGATGTAGGCCTGCGAGAGAATGGGGAACAGGAAACCACCCGTCTTTCCAGAACCCGTCTGGGCACAGGCCATCAAATCACGGCCACCCATGACAATGGGAATCGAGTATTTTTGCACGGGCGTGGGCATCGCGTAGTGGGCCAGGTTGATGTTGCTGAGCAGGAGGTCGTCCAGCGGGGGGTTGGTGAACGAAAGGACAGGCTCGGGGACGTCTTTGCCAGACGCCTCGACGGGAATGTCATCGTATTTCTCAAAGTTGATGCCCGTCAGCATAGTCGAGCCACTCTCAGGCTCGCCAAAAAGCTCCCGCTGCAGACGCTCGTTCTCAGGACCCGGAATATGCTTGCCGTCCTTCCATCTGCCGTGGCCAGGGCCGCCGCCAAACGACTGGAAATCACCGCGGTTGTTGCGGCCATTGCGGTTGCCATAGCCTCCGCCGTAGCCTCCGCCGCCGTAGCCGCCGCCACGTCCGTAGCTGCGTCCGCCATAGCCGCCTCCACGGCCACTGCTTCGTTAGCCCTGTTTCGTGCTGTTTGCATCTACATACCCACTGCCCCAGCCGCCGCCTCCACGGCCACCGCTTCCTCCGTACGAATCGGCCTGGGATGACTCTGCGGGCGAATTGCTGCCGCCCTGGTTGTTGCCACGCATGTGTGGGGGGATATAGGAAACGTTGGTGCGTGCTGTGTCCGCCATGATTGCTGTCGGATTGTTTGTCTTTTGTTGGCTGAATCTACTGTTTTTTCAGCAAAACAAGGTCTCTAATCGAAAAGACCAGCTTTTTCGTTCCTAAATAAAAACTAGAAACAAAAAAATAATACACGAAACGAAGTCAATGCTGCTTCCTCGAGTTGCAAGTGTGGTGAAAAAAAAAAAATGGGAGCGAAGCCGTGCGTTTTGAAGAGAAAAATCGGACGGCCTTGCCCCTTTCCGGATTAGTGGGCATATTTGCACCTGGGACCCACCATCATCTGTTCGGCCACAGTGAATCCAGCCCCGCTGCCCTGTCCCTCCCGTGTCCTGATTGGCCCGCCTGCAGATCCGCAGGCCAGGCAACACCCCTTAGTCATGCTTATCGATTGCGTACTTAGGTACATATGTGGCTTATCTATGGTACCGTCACCGTCCGCCCATTATCAAAGTCGACGTCCCGGATGCCGTCCTTTGACACCACCCGCACGTACACGCCCTTAAAGTCAATTGGCAGCCGCCGCTTCAGCTCGTCCACGCACATCGTCAGCAGCTCCATGCCCCGCTCAAAGTCGATGTCTGCGTGGTGGTGCTTGTCGAGCAGCGACAAACAGTAGTACCTGTGCGTTAGTCATCCGCTTACTCAGATATATATACGCACTGTGCGTAGCCGTGCGCCGCGTACGGTACGGCCACCATGGACGCCAGGTAGTCCATCCAGTAGAGGCTGGGTGTTTCCGTAGCGGGGTCCACGCCGCCCAGCAGCAGGTTGACGTTGTATGGCTTGCGGGACCGCAGGCTCGACGCCAGCTCTCCGCGCACAAAGCTGGCCACGGCCGATGGCGACAGCTCCGTCTCGTTGCGCATTGTGTACAGCTGCACATTTGCCCGAATATAGTCGGCAAAGTTGGCTGTTTGTTAGTACATACAGCCTGTCCGCTCGGATGACAAACCCGTGTCGCCTGCCTCGCCCGCCAATGCCATTATCGAATGCTCGTTGAGCGCGTGCGTCTTGTCATCCGTCGTCTTTAGCACTGTTGGCCCTCGCATCGCGCCTTTTGACGCTGCCGTAATGACAAAGTCCTTGCCGGTGATGCCCAGAAGCACATCCCTGTCTGTCAGCGCGGCTCTCCTGCCGATGCCGTCCCTACATTGTCTACTGAGCTCAAGTCAACAGTTTGTGTTCAGTGTTCACGCTAGGAACTCTTTCCCAGTGACGTCCTTTGTACAGTCCTTGCGTACTGTACGCGCCATACCACTACAGCCTGTGTGCCTTCACCGCCCTCGCCTGGCAGTTCTTGTTCTGGAAGGCGGTGTCTTATCGACAAGCCGATTGACGATAAGAGTGGGTCCTCAAAAAAAAGTTTTGGATAGGAAACACGCTTGGTGTTGTTGGTGCACTCTATGCTGTTCATGGCCCTACCGGAACGAATTTCTGCTCTTTAAGCCTACCTGCCACAACGACCTCTTTGCAGAGATCTCCCGTCTCTGTTCCACCTAACAAAGGCTCAATGTCGTCGTTTTTTTCTGTCCCGGGAGCGCATAAGAAGCGTAAACGGACAGAAGGCGTCCAAGGTGCCACTAAGAAACGTCATCTTGTCCCTTCTGGACGGAAAACTGAACAACCCAATGGCAACTCAGAACTAGCTGTAGAAAAGAAAAAATGGGTACCGCCACCCAAGACAGTTCGGAAGAAGAAGCAAGAGGAAGAGGAGGAATCTGTAACAGAAAGCGATTCAGACGACGATTACACCAAAGCACGGCATCACCACTCCGACGATGATACAGACAACTCATCTGATGATTCTGGAGACGAAGCCGAGACGGCTGCTGAGCGGAGACTGCGATTAGCCGAGCGTTATCTTGATAATGTGCGGAAAGAAGTAGGCGGCGCTGCTGGAGAAAATGGCGACATATATGCCTTTGATGCTGCCGATGTCGACCGTGACCTTATTGCTGAGCGTCTCGAAGAGGACGTTGCCGAAAGTAAGGGTCGTGTCTACCGCCAGCTTGCCCAAGAACTCTCCTTCAGCGACGCGACACACTGCACCGTGCGATGGAACGCCAAAAACATCAATGCCGTGGCCGTGTGTGCTCCTTTTGCATACACTGTGTCGGAAGACATGCATTTAACCAAATGGAAGCTTCAAGAGCGTCCAGAGGAGCAGCAGAGGCAGCGACAAGAGAAGAAGGGGGCACACGAAGAGGCGAGAGCCAAGGAGCGTAAGAAGAAGCAAAAAAGAGGAGGAAAGCACAAAAACACAGCCGCAGACCCAACGGCTATTGTGGAGGCTGTGGCTAAGGTCCCGCCACGCAAGCAACCTGAACGACTGCTGTTTCGAAAAGGCGACGCACGGAAAAGAAAGGACAAGGACTACAAAGGCCATGTCGGTCCTATTCTTTGCGTAGCAGCTTCACAGGATGGAAAGTTTGTCGTCACTGGTGGCGCAGACCGTCGTGTGATTGTTTGGTCGACCGACAAGCTCAAAGTCCTTCGTGTCTTTACACATCATCGGGATGCTGTGACGGGTCTTGTTTTCCGTCGTGGCACCAATGAGATGTACTCCTGCTCAAGAGACCGTACCATCAAGGTCTGGAGCCTCAACCAGCTTGCTTATGTCCAGACGCTCTTTGGTCACCAAGACGATGTGGCCGATATCGACGCCCTCGCCCACGAAAAGTGTGTCAGTGTTGGCTCGCGTGACCGCACAGCGCGTATGTGGAAAGTCATTGAAGAGACACAGCTCGTCTTCCGTGGTGGTGGCCCTGGCTTGAGTGACCGCAAGAGCAAGACGGAAAAGGTCGAAGGTGCCCAGGTGCACGAGGGCAGCATGGACTGTGTTGCTATGATTGACGACGAGCTTTTTGTCACTGGCAGCGACAATGGGTCCCTATCACTATGGAGCACACAAAAGAAAAAAGCACTCTTTGTGGTGCCGTGTGCCCATGGTGTGGCAGAGCCCATTGGCAAGAACGCCGTCTTTTATGATGCCGCCGATTCATCTACGCCTCCGCCGAAACAGCCTCGCTGGGTGACGGCACTACGTACCATCCCCTACTCTGATGTAATTTTTAGCGGTAGCTGGGATGGCTGTGTACGTGTGTGGCGATTAAGCAAAGACAAGCGGAAGCTGGAGTCGCTTGGAAGTCTTGGTGCTGAGGCAAGCTCCGAGGCCGCTTTTGGAGCAGTGCCTGGGCTTGTAAATAGCATTGCCGTGTTTGAGCGTGGTGAGCGTGGCCAGGATGGACTCTGTGTCGTCGTAGCGTTTGGCAAAGAGCATCGTCTTGGTCGTTGGAACTTGACAGATGGTGCACGCAATGGGGCCGTTGTTTTTGAAGTTAGCAAGATACCACTATCAAATGGAAAGGTGGTGGAATCCAGCGACGCATCAGACTAGTTGGAGCCATTTTTTGCTCATTCATTATGATTTTCTTTAAAAAAAATAGGAGTTTTATTTAATTCAGCTAGGATGTTTGCCACTGTATTATGCATTAAGCTCGCCTCGGCCATTAACTCCAGGCCAAAACGAGAACTCCGATGTAGAAGTCTATGGACATGAATTATTTACAGCAGCATCTTCAAGGACAGCGAATGCCCCTTGTGACGACGTGTTGCCTCAAGGTATCACAGCCACGGTAACGGCAATACACTTCATGCGGTGCTCGTCAGGCTTCTCGAGGCTTTTAACGTCTGGTATGAAAAGCCTGATGGGACTGCACTGCTAGTAATACAGCTTCATTAGCGCGATAGATGCCGCTGTGGAACACTGCTAGCCGATAGAGCCGTTGCTAGAGCAACAGCGCACTCTGAAACGAACGCGACCATAAACAAATAAGTTGCAACAAGAGCGACATTGAAGTCGCAGAGTATTTCAGCAGATTGCCCCTCCCGACGTCATTTGAGGCGTGAAAAAAAAAATCTCACTCCAAAAGACAAGCAACATCGTCCAAGACAGCCATCCAAGACTAAAACTGCGTCAAAAGAACAAGTGAAATGCGAATGCCCAACGGATTGTCTCAAGAATGAACGATCATACAGACCTTTCGCAGCAGGTCGGGGCCATTATTGGGCAGCTGCACGGCCTTTTCGATGAAATTGGCGTGCCGCCACAGGAGCGAAAGTCGAGGGAAGGAGAAGTACGCGTACAAATTGTCTGAGCACGATGGACTAACTTTGCAAGCTCTTTGAGGCGCTGTCAGCGACGCTCCACGATCAAGTGCATCTTGTAAAGGAAGAAAAAACACACATGATAGATGAGGCCCGACACCTCATCTCGTCGATGCAGCAGATGGAGGCGTCCATGGAGGCTTCGCGGACCCGAAGAAGCGCCGAAAATCGCGTCGACATGACCGTGACGTATCCCCTGACGCGCTGTCTCGGTGTACTGCGAGAAAAGCATGCAGGCATTAGCAAAGTCCATCGTGAACGCTACGAGCAGGTAAAGAGTGCGTTTTGCCATTGCTGCGCTTGAAACTAACGACAGAACTCGCCGATGCCCTTGAATCGTATTCATCGCATCTCGAGAGCTCTTTTGTGAGCATCCCGCTGCCTCCAGCAGCTGCAGATGCGCCGATCCCCATCAACTTTGACCTCTCCCCTGCATACGTCGACAAGCTGGACCTTGAATTTGCACGCGTGTACGAAGAGTACACACAGCGTATGGCCACTGTCCAGGGCATTGCCGTCGAGATTGTCCAGCTGTGGACCGAGCTAGGGACGGCGCAGTCCCAGATGGACCCTTCTATTATGAAATACCACCGTGATTCTCCCGAGCAGCTCGGGCTGCACCAAGACGACATCCAGCGTCTACACGGCCTCAGGGATCGACTTAAAGAAGAGAAGCGGCTGCGTGAACAGAGACTAACAGAGCTCCGATCTACAGTGCAAACACTCTGGGGCAAACTGGGCATTGACACAGGCATACAACAGGAGTTTTTTAGCAGAAACCAGGGATGTGGGATGCGGCAGATTAATGACTTTGAAGACGAGCTCGCACGTCTCAACGAGATGAAGCGGCAGCATCTGCCCGTGTTTATCGAAGATGCTCGGTGTCGTCTGCAGGAACTGTGGGACGTTCTCTTCTTTTCAGAGGATGAAATGATGCAGTTTACGCCCGCCTTTTCGGATGTATTTAGCGATGCACTGTTGGATGCACACGAGCGTGAGATTGTGCGTCTCGAGGCATTGCGTGAGCAGCGGGCACCCACCCTGATGCTGGTGCAGAAACACATCACCTTGATGGAAGAAAAGGAGGAGCTAGAAGCATCGAGCCAGGATGCGTCCCGCCTAATGATGCGTGGCCAAAAGGGAGAGAAACGCGACCCTGGAAAGCTGCTGCGAGAGGAGAAAACACGCAAACGCGTGGCAAAGGAGTTGCCAAAAGTGACAGCAGAGCTGCAAAAAGTACTCGAGGCATGGGAAGACGAGTATGGACGGTCATTTATGGTGCGCGGGACGCGGTATCTGGACGTCATGGAGGAGCAGACGGCAGCAGCATCAACAATGACTCGGTCGCGATCGATAAAAGCGAGTGTCTCTCCATTGAAAAAGACAGATTCGCAGTCATCAACACGCAGTGCACCCCCACGAGCCAATACCAAGACCCCCATCAGCCATTCGCATGCTGTTTTCGGGCCGAAACGCGGAGGAACGGCAACTGGTCGGACGAGTCCAACACGTCCAGTGACGCGAGGCAGTCCCACGCGTGCCCAAGAATCTAGAGCTCCCTTGGGGACACTGAAAAATGGGAGAAACTCGCCAGAGCGGCCACGCGCACGAACCATTGACACTGGCAAGAGCTTGCTACAGAATGCACCGGCCTTTATGCGAGCGCCGCCACCAAAGCTGCGTGAAAAGCCTCTGGGAACGGATGTTCTCGGCTTTGACACGCCAACACCAGCATTTGCGTCAAACGCTCGTTCTTTTGGGCGCTCGCAGACTACGAATAGATATGCATCGAGTCTCCGTCAGGTGTCGAATGATGATGTATACACCGAGCATGAAGATTATGAAAATTACGACGAATATGAGCAAAAAGAAATGGGTGGCATGAGGCAAACTTCGACGACATCTACTGTTATGACGGGATCTGAAAATTGGGAGACATATGACGACACATCTGAGCCTGAGCCTGATGCGACCGAAGAGTTCTACTCCAGGATGCGGGCAACTCGAGGAAAGAGACAGACGCCAGAGCCACGGCCTTTGTCTGGCATGGCGAAGCGCCTGCGAGGCCTTCCGCCCGTCCGTGGTCACTATGGAGAGAAGAGCGAAGGGCAACGAGTCATTTCAAATAACGAGTGGACTGATGATGATGAACTCTAGTCTCTACTCTAGGGAATACTTGTGTAATATAGAAATTGGGGCGTTATTTTTTTGGAATTTGGCACTAGAAATTTGAACAACGGAATCTTTATAATGTACAGATGGCAGCAATCTGCATAGTATGACATCAATTTATGTCTCTTCCTCCGCAGCGATGGGATGGGAAGTAGAGGTTTCTCTATTTCTTTTAATTTCATCATAGTCGGGAAGATACCGGACAGCCCAGGTGTAAGAGAACGCAATGGCAATGAGAAGAAGCCAGATGGAGTAGCCCCCCAATAGCTGTGTGCGTGCATTAAGGGCATAGAGAGTGGTAGCGACGGCTGGTACAAAGGACCGAATGATGCTTGTGCCTGTTAATGCTAGTGCGTTGATTTTGCTCAGGTAGAGTGGTGAGGGAGCTATGTCGTTGGTCGCCAGCTGGATAGCTGTAAAGCACATGCTGACGCCGCTCCCAAGAGCCAGAGCCGTGAGAGTGGAAATCCAGAACCCGAGTGGGAGGTGTGCGGTTGTGTCATAGTTGAGGGTTCGCAGGAGAAGGGAAACGAAAGGGTTGGTGGCCATGGATATGGGGTAGGCGAGAGCACAGACGCGCATGACACCATTGGTACCAATGCGTTGTTGAAGCGCGGGGAAAACGCGGAGCAGCCAGACGGCTTGTGCCATGCCAGTGACGGCCATGAAGAGGGAAATTTGCGAGGACGTAATTCCGAGCCCGCCAAAGGAAAGTGGCGTAAACCAAAAGACGGGCACAATGGCCGTGTAGAAAAAGGCAAGCACCATGACGAGTCCATACATGAAGAGGACAATGGGCACGCCGGGCGATGTGATCAAGACTTTCAAAGACGTGCTGTTTTCAGGCCGATCCTTTGACTGTCTCTTACCACGGACAAGAGTTTCCTTGACGAAGAGGAACGACGTCAGAGTGGCCACAAGGCCCAATGCCCCAATAACAAAGCCAGGCAGGGCATATGGATACCGAGCAAAGTAAGGTGCATCTGAGGCGAGAGACGGCTTGCCGGGTTGTCCAATCTTGTACGGATCAAAGAGGAGGCCACCGAGAATGGGACCGAGGAAGATGCCCATGTTTCCGCTAAAAGCAAACCAGCCAAAGATTTTGGCTTGCGTAGAGGGGGTGCTGTGCTCGGCGAGCATTGTCCGGATCAAAACAACAGACCCGGAAAATACGCCAGCGAGACAGCGGTAGGCAATCATTTCAAAAATGGTCGTGGCTGTTCCAAAAAGAGCCGTCGTAACGGCTACACCAAAAAGGGAGACGGTCAAGACGGGTTTTCGCCCGAGACGGTCCGACATGTCGCTCCAAAAGAACATAAGGCAGGCCTGGGCAAAGGAGAATAGCGACTCGATAAGACCACTGTAGAATCCAACGTCTGTCGTGGCCATATTACCATTCTGTTGCACCATTTGATTGATATAAGGAAAGATGCAGAAGAAGGAAATGGGCTCCATTATACGCGCAAAGCACAAGAGAAGCACTTGGCCTTTTGGAAAGCCATTCTGGCTACTTTCCGATGGCAGAAGAGGCTCTACCTCTGTTGAGGAAGTTGAATCTGGCATTGTGCAGAACTAAGCTCACCTTAAAAGTCAATGACGCTACATATGGAATTTCAATGACGACATTGGCAGAACTTTATCTAGAAGGCGGTGTAACTACTCGCTGCCTCAACTTTTTCTACATACCTACATAGGTATATTTCAAAAATTCAACGAAGATTTAAAGACACCTTACTCGAGCGCGCCTGTAGTAATAGAGCTCAAATTACGTGAAGACTCTTCCCGCTGTTGTCGAAGCTTCTCATAGTCTGGTAGATAGTGAACAGTCCAAGTGTACAATAAAGCAAAGGCAATCAAGAGAAGCCATATGGAATAGCCCTTAAGGAGCTGTTCTTGTACATTGATAGAGAACAATGCTGTAAAGACTGCCGGCACAATGGATCTGACGATGCAAACAACTGTCGTTGACAACGCATTAATCTTACTCAGATACTGAGGCGTAGGAGCCACATCATTTACAGCAATCTGAATGGCTGTAAAACACATGGAAACACCGCATCCAAAAGCCAGTATAGGGACGGCCGTGAACCAATAGGGATATGGCAGTACTGTCGTGGAGTCGTCCTTTATCGTCCGCAAGACAAACGATGAAACAGGAGCAATGCACATAAAAAATGGATAGGCGTAGGCACAAGCACGCATAACAGCATTGGTCCCAATAAGCCTCTGAAGAGGTGGGAAAATAATGAGAAGCCAAATGCACTGGCCAAATCCAGATCCGCCCATAAATATGGAGATTTGAACCTGTGTAAGGCCAAGACCGCCAAGTGCAAGTGGTGTGAACCAAAAGACGGGTGCAATGGAAGTATAAGAGAAGGCCAAAAGCATAACAAGTCCATTCACAAACATGACGATGGGGACCCCTGGTGTTCTGAGAAGCTCGGCGACGGATGTTTCATTTCCGTCGTTGCCTTCAGACTCTCTCTTTGTTCGGTCGAGTGTTTCATCCACAAAAAAATATGTTAAAACGGCCGTGAGAAAGCCCAATGCGCCAAGAGCAAATCCAGGGAGTGCATATGGGTAGCGGGCAAAGTATGGGGAATCTGGTCCTGCAGGGGTGGCCTCACGCCCCTTCCCCACGCCATATGGATCAGCGAGAACACCTCCGATGAGTGGTCCAAGGAAGATGCCAATATTGTTACTCGTTGCAAACCAGCCAAAGATAGTCGCCTCTGTGGCCGGGGTGCTGTGCTCAGACAGCATTGTCCTGATCATGACAACGTTTCCAGAGAAAATGCCACTCAAGCACCGGTATAAAAACATTTCCAACAGAGTTGTCGAGGTTCCAAAGAGTGCCGTTGCAGCTGCAACGCCGATGAGCGAGAAGATGAGGGTCGGCTTGCGTCCGATTCGATCAGAAGTATCACTCCAGTAGATCATGACGCAGGCTTCGGCGACAGAGCAGGAAGACTCCATGAGACCACTATAAAGACCGACATCCGTGTTGGGTATATTTCCATTCCGTTGCATCATTTGATTGATATAGGGAAAGATGCCAAAGAATATTATGGGCTCAAATATACGGGCAAAGCAAAGGAGGAGCACTTGAACCTTTGGAAAGCTGTACGGGTCATCTTTTGATGGGCCATCGTTGTATGTAGGGGGAAGAAGCGGACTTGTCTCCCTAGAGGAAGACGATGATTGCTCTGCAGCCATTTTTCTTCTAGGAGAAAAAAAAAATAAAAGCAAAATGAGGAATGAACTTTACCTTTAAAGGACCAGTCTTATCATTTATGTATACTGGGCAAGCATGGTCTTGAATATTTTTCTTATTGAATGCGATATTACTATGCGTCTTTGTTGAAGGATTTCTACTGTAGGATGTGCTGTGAGTGTTGAAGGCAAGATCGTCGGTAAGCTTACGATTCTTTCTTCTCAAAGGCGCATGCCTCATCATAGAAAATCGACTGAAAAAAAGGGCTTCCAAACAAACATGCAGCGAGCACCCCCACACAAGCACCCCATGCTACATAGCGCAATTGACAGCAGTTTGATAGGATCGAGATGGGAGTTGTAGGTTGAATATCGTCATCTTTACTACCCCTGTTTGAAGTCCAAGGATGGCCTACCTAGCGATCGCTTGCTCTTCAAAAAACTACAGGACCTCTGGAGGCCAACATTTCATCGCCTTAAGATGGGATCTACCTATGGCTTTACCCGGAGTGGTTCCGTTTATGAAAGGCCATTGCTGGTTTGTTGTAAGGCAGTAATAATTGTTGAACAGAAGATAGTGAGCACCTATAGTAGAAGCAATCTAACCTGCAATGGATATGATTGCCAATCAAGACCCCTTCACGTACTCTTGCAGCTGCCTCTTATGTAGAAAGGCATTGCTCAACCACACACAGCTGTAAATCTTTAAAAAAAACCATTTATAGTCTGCTCTACGTATAAATTCGGCCATCACAAATCCTCGACAGGCGGGGCAGGCGTCACGGGACAAGCGCCCGATTCAAGCAGCCAGGTTGATGACATGTGGGACGGCAGAGCCGCCACCATAAAAAATCCTTCACAGCAGCTGTTTTCTTCTTCCCCTTCATCGAATCCTTTCGGTTAGAAGAAGACTGCTAACTGACGCTGAAGGCTGTTCGGACTAGTACGCAAACATAGGTACTTGGACCATCACAGCAAACATCCTTATCATTTTAATTATTTTTATTGCCTCGCTCGATCCTGCCTGTACAATACTAGAGCTTAGATTACGTGAAGGTTCCTTCACAACTGGGTACCATCAGACATACCCGTTGTGGCCTCGGGCGTTTAGCATCCGCAGCTTGACGACATTCCTACCCGCAACAGGTACAATGTGGACGAGACAGGGTTCGGCTCCGGGTGTAAAGAGGCCCAATATGTGATTGCGCCTAAAAACAAACAAGCGGTGCGGAAAAAGTTTGTTGGGAACCGCATTTGGACCACAGTGGTTAAGTGCATCTCGGCAAGCGGTAGATCAATCCCTCCCTTGGTCGTTTTTGGGGGGAAATCACTTCAGCAACAGTGGTTCCCGTCTAACAGCACCAGATTCAAGGGGTGGGAGTTTGTTACGAGTGAGAAGAGCTGGTCCAGAAACGAAATTGCGGTGAGATGGCTGGAAAAGCTCTTCCTCCCCTTCACCAAGCCGAAAGACCCCACGAAAACTCGGCTTTTGATTGTGGACAACCATTCAAGCCACATATCAGACGAGCTTATGAGTCTGTGCTGCAGGCATAGCATCTATCTGGTGTTTATGCCACCGCACACGTCCCACGTGTTGCAGCCTCTCGATGTTGCCATCTTCCCGCCGCTGAAGGCCCGTTATGCGGCGTGTCTGGCCGCCATGGACGTCGGCGATGACACCGTTCTTACTAAAAAGGCGACCTTCCTGAACTGCTATAGCAAAGCTAGGAAAAAGCTATATGCTCCAAAAACATTCGAAGTGCTTGGAAGGCAACAGGTGTTTGGCCTGTAGATGCTACAAAGCCACGCAGTAACCCGCTGGTCCTTCAGGAAGTAGCTGAAATGCCTTCTGTGACTACTCCTAAGAAGGCCCCATCAGATCCTACTCTTGACGATATTATTGGTCAACCCCAAAGAATATCCAAGACGTAAATAGCCAGATTTCAAAATTAATACGGCGATTCAGCGGAGCTCCGGGCCTTCACACGAACCATAAAAAACGGGCTCGAGGAGATAATACATGACCGACGTCTAGCACAGCGTGAGGCAAAGAAGCAGGCTGCCCTAGTCGAGGCATATCGCCCGAAAAAGCGAAAGAAGGTGGTCACATCCCCAACTTCCAAGTTTGCAAACATTCGGAGGATTCAGGAGGCACAGATTGCGGCTGGCGAGGAGATTAATCTACTCTCGGATAGCTCTGACGACGACGAAGAAGATGCTATATTGGTTTCATAGCTTACGTTAATAATAATGGTGCTCGAATTGGTTCCGTTCCGGACAAGGATTTCCCACCAACAATCGCAACACGGTGGTCCTATTATCTATAGGGTTGTCGGATGCTGCGTATTTTAATCCCTTTGATGGCGATGATGCTACATCAATGAGGGCTTCCATGAATGAGCGGCAGGCTGCCTTTTATGACGTTGTATTGAGGTCTGTTAATACCCCAGAACTACGCACAAATGCTCTTTTTTTTTGAATGGACCAGCCGGCACTGGCAAAAGGTTTGTTTATGGAGCCATTGCGGCAGCTTTGAAGGACCGGTCTGTATTTTGCGTTGTTTCCTCTGGAATTGCCTCTCAGCTCCTGCCGGGAGGCAGAACTGCCCACAGCATATTTGGTATACCTCTAGATATAAACGACGAGGCTGCCTCCTTTCTTCGCCTGGAATCCCAGTCAGCAAATGACTTGAAGCCAGCGCATCTTCTCATATGGGACGAAGTCCCTATGCAGCACAGGTTTTGCATCCATGTTGTAGATCGCTTCTTAAGAACTTTAAAGTCATATCCTGACGTGCCGTTTGGAGGTATCCCTGTTGTGTTTAGAGGCGACTTTTCACAGACTCTTCCCATTGTAAAGCATGGGGGTAGAGCAGCTGCTGTTGAGGCCTGTCTTCAACAATCCTACCTTTGGCCATGTATAAGAGTTTATTCTCTTACCAAGAACATGCGCCTACTGTCAATGTCGGAAGAAAACAATACTTTTGCTTTGTATCTGCGCGAGGACAGGCCCAAGTACCTGCACCCATGCATTAGCGTAGTCTCCAGCATATCTGCTCTCTTTGATGACGTCTATTCTAATTCCGCATTGATGCAGGCACAACGGGACTCTTCCGTGTTTCAAAAGAGATGCCTTTTGACGCCGACCAATGCTGTTGTCAATGACATCAATGAAGAAATTCTTGAGAGATTCCCCGGCACAGAAGTTGTGTGTCTCTCAACTGACAAGGCAGACCCTGATTTCCACCCGAGGGGTGGTCAGCCACCGCCCGATATTGAGATGATGCGCTACTGGGATAATGCCTCTCTTCCACCTTCTGCACTCAAATTGAAGGTTGGTGTACCTGTCATTCTTCTGCGGAATTTGAGACCACAAGAAGGCTTATGCAACGGGACTCGCATGCTTGTCCAGCAGATTTCAACCCGCGCTTTATAATGCAAAGTTTTGAGTACTGGCCAGTCGGTTGTCATTCCTAGGATCGAGCTTTCATCCACCGAAGGTGACTTTCTTTGCATCATAAAGCGTACGTAGCTTCCTATTCGTCTCTGTTTTGCCATGACAATTAACAAGTCTCAAGGTCAGACTTTCGTCGCAATGTCCCGTATCACAAACGTTTGTAAAATAACTCTGCACTCATAGTGAGCCATCAACCCCTGAGATTTCTGTTCGCTGTGTCAAACGCTGTCCACCCAGAAGTCCTTCTGCCAGAAGAGCCTCCTAATGCATAGCTGCATCCCTACCAGGCAGAGTCTGACGGCGCCGCAAACGTTACCGACACCAATACTTCTATCACCAATAGCAGTCTCTCACAAACCGCCGCGTCTTTTACCTCGCGAAGTCCATCTAGGGCATTTTTAATGGTTAAAGGAGTACCATCAATACTAGTAACAGTAGGAATAATAATAAAGTTGTGAAAATTGACCATTGCTATTTCTCCCATTATATAGTCGTATTTCTATTACTCCAGCAACAATTTAACAAATGCAAAAAAATCAAATCGCTAATCGTGACCACCAAAAATTCAAGCATGTTAGGATGGATGCGTTAGATCACATAGATGACCGCCTGTTATTATCGGACAGGCGGGCTTGAGACGGTCGCTCTCTACCATCAAACGACACAATGGCCCGTGGACGGTAGGGCGGCAGCTCTTCGGAACGCCGAGGTTTTGCCCCCACGAAGGCGAGCTGACTTTCGAATGCTCTTCTTTGCCGAGTACCAAATGCCCAGGGGACAATGTACTGTAGTCGTGAATACAATATGCATCCGAGAAAAGCTGTCAATAGGAGAACGATAGCAATAATCGTGACCACTTGGAGGGTCTTGCCAGTCCCATTCCCATGCTTGTGGAAGATCCCGTCTGACGGGCCATTCATCTTGGTCATGGTGGATAATAAGAATAAATGAAAACAGATGGTGGGAAGCAAATGCTATGGCCATTTTCTTTATAGACAGTGGGGCACAATAATGGTTACCGAGGAAGCAGCCTCGTCTGTGGTAGAAATGGTGCTTTTTTGTTTTCTATATACATCTATTCCATCTCTACGACAGCACCGAGAGCCTTGAGGGTCTCAATCATCTTCTCGGCCTCCTCTTTAGGCACAGATTCCTTCATCGTTTTTGGAGCGCTTTCCACAAACTTTTTGGAGTCCACCAAGCTCAGACCAAGCATGCTCTTGATTTCCTTGATGACCTTTGGCTTGGAGCCGCCCTCGAAGCTCACCAGCTTGACTGTGAACAGCGATTTCTCAGCAGGAGCAGCAGGGGCTTCTTCCTCCGCAGCTTCTGCAGCAGTTGCTGCCACAGGCGCAGCAGCAGCAAATCCGCCCATTGGCAAATCGGGGATGTTGAGAGTGGCCTAGGTGGGTTAGCAGAGCCACATGCAGCCACACAACGCACCTTAAGAGACGACACGAGGCTCGCCGTCTCGAGGAGACTCAGCTGGCTAATCTGATCGACAATGGCTGAAATCTTTGGATCAACGGCCTGGGTGGAGTTGAAGCGGCGTCTAGCGGTAAAGACCGTGCGAAAACGCATGTGCTGGACACAGCGCCGGGCTGCATAGCGGCAGGGCATGCTCATTTTGGCGGATAACGAGAGAGACGGCTTCAGCATAGAATTTTTGCGCTGGACATATGGGGCCTCTGATTGGCCCACCGTAGAATTTTATGGGGCTTCATGTACATGCATACGTATCTTAGAGTGTACCGTTCAAGTACTGCTCCGTGTACCATTTACTGGAGCTAAATTCTACGGGTGGCAAAGTCGAACAAGAGCGCCCCCATCGTCTTGAGGTTGTTCTTGTACTTTTGGTCCCTCAGCAGGTCGGCACGGCGCTCTACCATGCTGTTTACAGTGGCTATGCGCAGCGGGTCGTCCTCTGCCAGTGTGTGGTTGTAGGCACAAGCAGCGGCCTCCACAAAGGCAGCCTTATCCCAGCAGTCCTTCAATGCTGCACTGTACTTTTCCAGGGCACTTGTCTTGAGCGACTCAATTCCAAAGTACTCGGCCGCCGTGTATACCCTAGCATGTAGCACAATGTCATGGTGGGATACCATCTCTTCCTCTTCTGATTCTTCTGATTCTTCTTCTGATTCTTCTTCTGATTCTTCTTCTGCTTCTTCTCCCTGTTTTACCTTTATTCGTGTTGGCGACTAGAGTAAGCTGTCGCCTTTCAAAGTTAGTATTTTCAGTCTGCGTTTCCATGTTGTAGTCCAAATAGTAGAGGTAATGGAGCACACAGTGCATCACAAGGGGATCTTCTTCATCCAACTCGATGGTCGATTTCTGGCCTTCCTGTCAAATAAGCTTGTGTTCTTTTGACCATTGAGGCACAGACCTTGAAACCTTTAACGCAGAATCTTCTCAAAGACGTGCGAGCGGGGGCAGATGATCCATCGATGGAAGAAATATGTCCTGTCACCACAACAAAGAGTCAAATCTGAATAGAGCCTCTCTTCAAAGAGCATATAGCTTTAGTACTAGTGTTTTTATTGTGGAAAGACGACCGATTTCACAGACTCGAGGAGAGCCACAGCCTCTGGCTTTGTAGCTCGATGTGCCATGTTTTTGCAAAGAGATTTATGTATGTACAATCTTCAAAACAACTCTTAAATCCTAGAAACCACAAGGCATCAAACAAACAATGATTAATGATCGCTCCCCTGTTCTTTCACATCACTCCTGTTTTGGCGTAGATTTGCATTGCGTGCATAAATGTCTTTTTACATTATCCAAATTATGGAAAAAAGAAAAAAGCCCATTAAACTTGAAGGATATTTATAAGAAATATAAAGAAATAAACAAATAAAAAAGACTATTCAAAAAGATAGAAGTAAACTCGCATGAGCCAGCTCGAGTTCTTAAGCTTTTCGCGGAAATCAATCAACTCCTGGGGATCATACTCTACTAGGCCATCATCTAGATCAATGTCTTTTTGGCGGATGATCCCGATATTGCCAATCGGATCATTCCAATACGAGTATAAATAGACAAAAATGATGAGGAGGATACATATGATGGGTGCTGTAACTCCTCGTAAGATTTCCAAAGCATCATTCCGACCCTCACGTCCGGGGGTGTAAAAGGCAGAGTAAATCTGTGTAAAAATGTTGTATAAATTATGACCCAAGGAAAAATACGAGCCATACACGCCGAAGGGACTTTTGCAGGGAAGCTCGTCCAGCGAGCGACCAGATGCCACCCACATTTTCCGGAAGCGTATATGGGACATGTTCACGCAGGTCCAGACAAGGGTAGGCGCCATAGCGGCAATGTTCCTGAGCCACTCAAATATCATGGCTTCAGGTTTCAGGACATGAACGTAGGCCAGCATGCCAGGGGAAATACAAATACAAATAGAGAGAAGAGGACGGCCGGCACGATCCATAAAAGTCAAGAAGCGTGGTAAATATCCATTCTCTGCTAGTGATGTAGTCGTTCGCGAGCTGCCAAAAACGGAGGAAACACTGAGACAAAGCAACGCTGACAAAATGGTGACGTTGCAGTAGTGTGCCAAAGGCTTGATTCCGGCATTCCGAAAGACAATGACGAAGGGAGAAAGTTTCTTCTCGTTTGACTTGGCACCATAGAGGGAAGGGTCATCAGGGTCGACGAGGGCACCAATAAAGAAAAAACCTATAATGATAAATGCAAAGTATCTCCATGCATACTTTTTGCAAGTGCCAGAAAAATTGATATTGGGCTTCTCTGTCTCCGAGGCCGTCAAGCCCACCATTTCCGTACCGTTGAACATGAAGCTCGCAATAACGGATACAGATGCACAGCCAACAAACCCATTTCTGAAAAGAGAGTCTACGCCGTCGTTCCAATGGTGAAGACCTGCTTCCTTGTACTCGCCAATATCTCCTTTACAGCAAATGAGAATGCTAGAAACAATGAAACTTCCGATAAAGGAAATCTTTAAGCATCCCGAGACATACTCTTCCTTTGTATATAGAGACGTGCCAAGAAGACTAATGACTATGGCCAAAGTATAAATAGTTGTAAGTAGTATAGCTAATTCCCGTTAGTTGAAGGACAAAAATGGAAGAAAAAAATGGCTCTTACCTGGATGAATATTGAGGTCCCAGAATTCGAGAACCATCATTGTGCTGGTGAGCTCCAAGGGAAATGCACAAAGCCAGTTGATTGAATACATGGTGGCCATAGCAGAACCGATGGTGGAGCCAAGGAACTTTGAAATGATGGGATAGAAGCCACCACTCTTGGGAAACATGACACACAATTCATTCAGACTACAGAATGAAATCCAGTTGGATATCCCAGTGAGGCCGAACATGAGTATTAAATATCCAGCACCCTATCAGTTAGCTTCTTTCTTTCTTTTTTTGTAAAAGAACATACAGACCGCACAAGAGCTTCACCAGAACTGTAGAAAAATCCTGCCCCAATTCCGCAAAAGATGGCCATAGCACCGATTTCCCATCTTGTGACAACCTTGGGTCTTCTTTCAGCGTCGCGGCCAATGCTTCTCATGGCAAAAGATCGATAATGAATCCCATGCCGTATAAGAAAAGGTTCATCCTCAACTTTTGGTGCTGCATTGGTGGAGACGTCTAAATCTCGTAGCAGTACTTCCGTCATTATGGTAAGATGATGGTGTAATTAGAGGGAAATGAGTCAAAACGTGTTGTGGTAAAAGAATGGGGAATAAAGTGATGGTGAAGAAGGTAATGATAAAGAAAAAAAGTGGGAAGCACAAATGCTATATAAATTTGAGACTACCAAAAGAAAGGATATCCGTTTATTTTCAAAAATTGTGCGGAAGCATTCATCATGGTCAAAAAAATCTACCAAGATGTGTGCCCTCCACTTCCATCGTGCTATTATTCTTATACCATTGGATTGGTAATGAGGGGAATCCAAAGTACGAGAGAGCTGTGCTAGCTCCAGTTACGATACCATTCACTAGCTTCATTATACGAGGTCATGTCCATTTTTTGCACATGAGCTCGAGAGCTCTGTGTATTCACCGTTTTTCAAATAGTACATGGAAAAAAACCTCACAATATGTATGTATAGACATCAACCGCCAGCGATCATCCCCATTCTAAAGTACTTTTGGCGTTTCTAGGTCGCTACATAGGACGCTTTTTCGGTGCAGCATGCAGCAGAAATGCAACTATTTTCGACAATTATAAGGCGTATTACCGATACTTGTACATATGTTACTATGTGCCAAAAAAATAGCACGTGATTGTATAAAGAGGTACATTAGCTTAGGGTTTGGGAAACGTCGTGACAAAATGGTGATGATGAAGCATTACGTTTGTTAAAAGCTTTGCGGGGTAGCATTGTCGATCTATAAAAATTGCGAATAAGGTTTGTTATTTTTAGGAAAGTGCTATAGCGCCACTACGGAAAAAAGGTCACCAGATGGGAGGTACCTGCTTGCCTCTGATGTTGGCATCTGAAGACGATGGCAATGCTAGAAAGGCTATGCTATGGTCAAAATATATTGCAAATGTTTCTATATGTAGCCAAGAAATATTTCTTTCAATCTCCAGGTTCTTCATAGTTGTAACTTCTTCACTGGTGCAATTACCATATTTTCACCATTACAGTTTCTTCCCACAATATATAAAAATAATAACCATAAAATAACCAAAAAGACTATCCAAGAATTAAGAATTTACTTCGGCGAACCAAGTCCGCAACAGATTCGAAAGAGCAGCAGGTAAATGGTCCAGATCGTGGACAATGAGGTAGTATGGGAATGGGAATGTGTCCAAGTAGCGCTCGATGATGATCCGGCTATTGCCAGAAGCATCCTTTTGGAATTTGGCTTCCTTTAGATCAACAACACTCTCACTCTTTCCCTTGTCACCGCGTTTTCCATCCAGGATAACAAAGACAACCATGATACGAGATTCAACAGCTTCGCGCAGCAGTCGTCGAATACGGTCATGGGCAGAGGATGGCGTCAGACCGTCAGAAAGAATGAGGGCCAGTTGCCATACATCGGAGACAGGGGCACGCTCACGAGCCTCACGGAACCGGTCAATGGCAGAACGAAGCAAAAGAGCAACATCTGTGCGGTCCTGGGCAAAAGAAAAATGCCGCAGTGCCTGGGCACTCGTCATCGCACCAAAGGACTGATCAGCTTCAAGATCATGAGCCGCAAAGACTCGAGCACCAAAGCCAAGAACACCGACCTGACCAGCTTCTAGCATCGACAGGGCACGGCCTACCATGACTAGGGATGAGAGCGCCATGGAGCCTGGCGTATTGTCCGAGACTTCTGTGGCGCTTGTTTGGCCCATAGACTGGCTGTCATCAACACAGAGGAGAATCTGATAGGATCGCTTCGATGGAACGCTTCGACGCATCCAAATTTTGTCTCGCTTATAGCCAGACGCAATATATGGAATGATGCGTCGAATAGCAAGACGTTTGCCTGTGCGGAATCCACCCGAAAGACGAGTGGCCTGGCTAGGCGTCAGGATGAGGCGCAGCTGTGCAGCCAGCGCCAGCGCCTGTGAGTGCGTCGCCATCTGGTAGTGTGACCATTGGCTAGCAGCGTCCTCGGCCGACACGGGAAGATGATCCAGTTGGATAGTGGAAAGCTGCTCTAGCTCAATATCAGTATCAACATCGTCGAGGTCTTCTCGCCGGTCAATTTCCATATTGTCATCCTCGTCCTTCTTAGCATCTCCCTTCTGCAACGACGCCCCAGAGCGGCCCTCTGCCGCCTTCATGGCCTGCTCCTGCTCTTCTTTCTTCTCTTCAAGTTCTTTTGGTGGCGTGTCTTCCTCCTCTTCCTCCTCCTCAGCTTCACCACCCGTGCGCTGCTCCCTGTCAGGTTCCTCATCTTCAATGGCCATCTTCTCATCGAATGGATCCACATCTTCATCGGCTGCACCCATGGCTTGTGTTGTAGCTGCCGTTTCGTCCTGGACATGCTGGAAGTCGGTCGACTCCGCCTGGTCTTTGCGTTCCTCCTTGGTTTCATTGTCGGCCTGTTGAATCTCACGCGCGCGATGCCATTGCTCAAGAACATCGCCAAGCTTCTTAAATGGCTGCTGGGCCTCTCCTTGCGCGGCATCCTCATGATTGGCCTGTTCTTTCTTGTCTTCTGCATCCTTGGCGACAGTGCCGTCGCCCATGGCCGCATCCTGATCTTCTGCCTCCTGCTGGCCTTGGTCACCTTCTTGTCTCTGTGCAGCGCTATGCGCATTGGCGTCATTATCCTGCCCAGAATCGTCTTGGTCTTGCCCAACACCCGACTGTACATCGTTTTGCAAAGGCTTCTCTTGTTTTGTAGAATCCTTTACATCAGTCTGTTTACGCTCTTCTTTTTCGGCGTTGGGATCTTCAGGCTCCTCATGATCCACTGAATCCTGCACTGCTTCTTCCTCTTCTTCGCCATCTTCCTTTTCCTCTCCCTCCTCTTTCTCCTCCTCTTGACCATCTTCTTCCACGGCTTCTACATTTTCCATCTCCTCATCTTCTCCGGCCTCTTCGTCCTTCCGCTCCTTCTCGCCTTCTTTTTCCTCCGCTTTTCGTTCTTCGCTCTCCTCTTCCTCTTCATCATCCATCTCCAAATCATCAAAATCATCATCCTCCTCTTTTCCACCTTCTTCATCATCCAGTTGCATGTCATCTGGCAGGTCCAGTACTTCATTTTGCTCAACATTTTGATCTTGACGATTCAGCTCCTCCTGGGGACCGGCTTCCTCGTTATCCGACCCAACGTCTTCATCACTGGCATACTCCTTGTCGTCTTGAGCCTCCTCCTCTTTTGTCTCATCTTTTCCTTTTTCTTTTTCATCCCCATTTTCTTTATCATCCCCAGCTTCACCCGCCTCACCTTCCTTTCCATTATCCTCTGCAGCACCTGTTTGCTCCTCTTCCTTTTGGCCGGCAGCCTCATTTCCTTGCTGCTCCTTCTCGTCCTTGGCCTTTTCTTCACCATCCCACATCTTTTCATCAACAGCGGTAGGGTCGAGGTCATCGACATCACCAGCCTCCTCGTCAATGTCATTCTCTTCCTCTTCCCCGTCTTTCTTCTCGTCGTTCTCCTCTTCACCAGCACTACCCATCTCTCCCTCCATCTCATCAGTACCCATGTCAATGGCATCCTTTTCGTCCTCTACGCCATCTTCTTGCTCCTCTCCTTTCGTATTTGCGAGTTCCTCTAGGTCTTCATCTGCCTCGATGTCTTTGCTAATATCGTCGGCACCCTGGCCATCACCAAGACCAGTACCTTCTTCCAGCTTTCCACTAGTATCACCGCTGCCTTCCTCTGTTTTATCTGGGGGTGTACAGAAGCCATGAGCAGCAACATCTGCTAAAGATGCGCCTAGGCGGTGACCCATACGACAAGTGGCCCGATGAACAGAAGCGAGTTGACCCAAGATTCGCTGGTGGGAAATTTCATACTGGCAAACAAGAGGGAGAACAACTGATAGCAAAACAGATCCTTGCTCCGGATGACCCAAAAGGCTAACGAGATGCGAGATATCATAGCCAATCGTGTCGGCACGGAGGCTTTTGACGGCTGCCACAAGGCGTGAGTTGGCTGTAATGAGCCATGCTTGGTCCTCGGTCGACTTAGGAAGCTCTGCCAAAGATCGGCCAAGCTTTTGAATAGCATCAAGCACTTTGCTCGAAAGAGCAATGGCAGCCTTATTGAAGGCATCATTGGACTGCATGTGTGCTTCTTTTGTCATCGTATCGAGGGTCAGCTTCGACTTGACTTGGTTGAGAATATACGAAAGTTCTGTATATTGCTCAACCCATGTGGAAACGGTGCCTGAGAAGCCATGGACTTCTTGAGAGATTTCAAGGGAAAGAAGACCATAAGGAGCGCTTGTAAAGCCTTCTGGAACCACAGGAAGGCGGCCAAGGTCAGCAATACGGCCGGTGAGCTTAGATTGCCAAGACTCAAGCGTTGAGGAGACAGAGGTAAAGTCATTACCAGACAGATGGGTATGCACACGGACCATTTCTGCAGCCGCTCCTAGGATGGACACAAGCCATAGAAGCTGGCCCTTGATGGGAATGGATGTGCCTAGCACAATGTCAGGCGAGACGAGGGCCTTCATAAAGGCAATCTGCTGAGAGAGAAGCTCCGCATGCTCAGATTCTTTTACCAACGCTTCTCGCTGCTCGAGGGCGACTGACAGTATGCTCTCCATTAATCCAGCACATCGACGGGCTACAGGGTGCTGCAGGTCCGAATGGTGGTCCAAAATACTGGACCGAACACGCGGTGCCTGGTCGATTAGATGGTGCAGGGCATACTCTAAGCCAGGCAAATCAAATTTGTGCGGGAGACGACCAACAGAGTGACGAGAAAGAATAACTTCCAAAGAGGACTGGGCGCCTGTAATTTGAGTGCCAACATTCGTCGAGAAGCCCATTTGACGAAGCTGGGCTACCGTATCATCAAAGAGGCGAGTTTTTTGAACACGAAGACGCTTCACAACCGTCTTGTTCTCCTCTGTGAGCAAGTTGGGTGTCTCCTTTTTGAGTTGAGCTGCCGTATCCATCACATCATCGACAAGCTCGGAAATGAGAGTAGCGGTGTCCAACGCTTCGGGAGATGGTGTAGACGTTGTATCCATGAGTCGTACGATTCTTTGGATGCGATCTACGGAAGACAGACGTCGAAGGTGAGCATCCTCGACAAGCCCAAGTGATGGAATGGACAGCACAGCCTTTCCAAGGGCCTTCTGGTCAAAATGGAGGGAGTTCTCAGTGTAGGCACCATTGAGATGGTCTTCCTCCTTGTCAACAGGAAGGGCCTCGATCATTTTATGCATGGGCTGTCCGAGAATAGCACGAAACTTTCGGACAACACGGAAAAGTTTCTGGTGAGACCGCTTTGCACTTTCACGAAGAGCATCAATGTTGGTATCACGCCAGCTTGCCAAAAGAACAACGTCATTCATCTTCTTTTGAAGACTAGCACGTCCTTGTGCAATAATCTCACGAACACGACTGGTGAACCGACTATAGTACTCGACCAGAGAAGAAATGCTACGCTCCACAGGAACAAGGGCAGGCCATTCCTCCATGATAATACGTAGATGCCGTGCCATTTGTGTCAGTAGCGAGAGACGTGCTTGAAATTGTCCTACAACAGATGTGGAGAGATACGAAGACAGCTGCTCCAGCATGAGTTGGGTATGATGCGTTAGGTCTTGATCATCGCGAGCAAGAGCAAGAGTGCTGGCAATGCAGACACCATAGGCAACCCACCACCAAGAAGAGGCATCTTCAGCACAGCGTTCCTCCTCTGCTTCAAAGAGACGGCTCCAAGTAGTGAGCTCAAGCTTCCGCCAACTAACAAGCAAGGCCGTGATACGGTCGTAGAGGCCAGGGACCAAGTACTGCTTCGGGGCATAGCCACGGACTTGCCACTCATACAATGCCTCATGAAGCTTCTCTACACGAGGAATTATCCGGGCCAAGGGCTCATCAAGGCCGACTTCTAGGGTATGTGCTGCCATTTCCAAAACAGTAGCAATGGGAATCAAGTGGCCAATTTCTTCTACGCGTTGGAGAGCTTGGAACTTGACAATAATCTCTTCTACCAGAGCCACAAGGCGTCGAGATTCTGTCAAGTTGGTGGCGTGATAAAAGTCGACAACTCCTATATTCGACCCAAGACGGTCTTCAATCGCCAACAATGTAGATGTCAAGTCAGGCTTGGTTTTGATATGCTCGAGGAGTGCCAGCGTAGCCTTCGAGGAGTCGGAAGGTGGCGAAATAATTTCGGCATGGAGTCGAGCAATGGTTGCATCCGTCTTGACACGGGCGGCTTGGACTTTAGCAGCGCTCACAGATGCACCCTCTTTGGCTTCAAAAGTAGGGAACAATTCTTCAAACTCTGCCTCCTCGACTTCGTCATCATCAACGCCACGGAACTTGTACAAATTGGCACGTTCTTGCTCCAGCCTTTGCTCAGATGCCTCCATCTTGGAATGCTCAGAATACAACCGATCTAGTGTATCAAACAAAACAGATCGCGATGGGGGCGTGAGCTCCGCAACGGCAGACATTGTACGTAGCGCTGAGAGTGTTTTCCAAGGAGAGTCATTTTCTAAATGGACCTCAAAGGCATTGGAGGTTTCAACGGACTCTTCCATTGTCAAAGAAAGGCCAATTTGAATGGCTTGGAGAGCCGAAGCAACGGGGAGGGCCAAATCATGATATGAAGTAGAGCTAGCGTATAAACGTTCCACTAAACGACCAAGATTTGCCCGCATAAGGGCCAAGGCAGAATCATCTGAATGGAAAAGAATATGGAAATGGCCTTTGCTCAAATCGTCACGGATGGTAATATCGAGGATAGGGGAAAACACGTCCCGTTGGAGGCGAGACAGTTCACCAGACGGACGATGGAGAGGCACAAAGTCTATATTGTCATGCACAAGCTCGTTCGCTTCATTGGAATCTTTCTCAAGGAGGGCAGCCCGAACGCTATGGCTTTGACCCGTAAACCCAAGGTCAAAGGCAGCTATAGCTGATGACTTTTCTAAGAACAGACGAGATATGCCCTTGGCAAAATCACGAGATGTTTCCGAGGCCAAGTACGGATCATACATTTTGTCTGGTGTGATCATTCGTACGGCAGCTATGCCAAATTGCACCCATGCAATCGAAGCGAATCGTCTATCCATAGTTTGCCGAGTGGCCGCAAGGGCAAGTATAGATAGGAAGATGTGCGGAAAGACGTCTACCATATGATCTGGTGTGTCCTGTCTAATTTCCTTCTGTGCCCAGGCTCGGCAGTCCGTGCCGTCGTGAACCAGTCCCGCCTCTGAGACTTTCATTTGGGAAAAATCCATGACAATAGCGGAATTCATCCATGTATCCACAAGACCTTCTAGTCCTTTATGGCTGTCAATAAATCCCTTTATCAGCTCAAGCAAAAGTGAATCTAAGGACGCTAGGCCATTATCCATGATGGCGGCAGAGGATTGAGAAGCCAGTCGGCCTACATGAACAATCTCGGTTTCGAAAGCAGCCAAACAAGACAGAGGTGCAGTAGACAGGGACTTGACACGCTCAAGAATGGCAGAGGATAAACCCAAAGACCAAGGGGGGATAGCATCGCCAGACATAATGTCACCCACGGTCTGCAAGCGCCTAGAGAGCATGGAGTCGTAGGTGGCATGCCGAAGAACAGAGGATGAAGAAATGTTGGAAAGAATGCGTGCGAGGAGGGAATCTTCGCTTTCTATGCCATACAAGGCATGCGTCTGTCGAATGGACTCGAAAATGGTAGCAAAGAGTGGTGGTGACTCGACAGTATCCAGTCTAACGCGGCCTTCAAGGGTGGCCATTTCCGTAGAGAGTGCCTCGATCAAGACGGAGGGATCCTGGTCGTCTGTACGAACAATCCTGTAGACCTGTGCCAGAGATGATACAATCTTTCCAAGTTCAGCTGCTGAAGCACCAGGGACACGCCACTTCAGGTGGTCAAACCGGATGGCCAGGGCATCAAGGCCATGAATGTGGCGGAGAACGGCTTCATTTTCCACCGTCAAGGGCCGAATCGTAGGCCATAAAAGAGCCAGACTTTGGCCGGTTGTGAGGGAAAATCCGGCGGCAAAGTCACGATCGAGATAGGACAAGACAGAATCAACAAATGAAGAGCCCATCTTTGCCAGGATGGCACGGATGTGCGCCAAGAGAGCCTGAAAGCGGGCTTCGTCAAATGTAGCAGACGTGTTCTCCATGACTAGGGTCCAAAAGTACCAGACAACATAGAGGACAGGGCGTGGGATGGCCACCATATCCGTTACGACGGCTTTTGCTAAGGCCCCCATCACAGATTGTAGGAATGCGTACGTGCGGACAGTAGAGTCATGGCGAACGACAGGCACTTGTTCAGCCAAAGACGATCTTTCGAGACGGGAAAGCTTCCCAACTCGGGCCACCTGTGCATATGCTCGAGATGCATGGCCAGTAAGCACCTTTTGCGCCAGCCATATTTTAGAAAACCATTCAAAAGAAGAGGCAAGAAGGTAGGAGGCATCGGACAGCTCAAGCTGATTCTGAAGTGGATGCAATGGTTGGTTGTGAGCAGAACTTGGCCCGTAAAGGGTCACAAGAGCATCTCGCAGAGGGGCCGCGTCAGAATGTGTTGTGGTGGCCACAATGGCCTCCAAAGCCACTAGTTTTTCGTGATCAAACCCAAATGCATGTGCCCATTGAGAAAACTTGGGCAGCAGGGCGGCGTCACCAAGAGACAAGTTGTCCATCCATAGGGCATCGTTCTTCACAACATCCATGAATCTCAGCATACGGGACTCAACGGGGCATGCATGGTCAATATAAGGCTCCTTTGTAACGGGGACGTCGTCTCCGACCCATATTTCAATAGAACGATTGCGCATAGCACGCGAAAGCTCGCCATGACGAGGGTCTACTGTCAAAAAGACACGCAAGTCTGGGTGAAGATCAACAACACGGGCGGAGCCATCCGGTGAACAATGCTCATTGATGGATAGGGAAGCGGGCCGTTCGAGGAGTGAATTGAGTCGATCAAGAACAGCAGCACTACACAAATTGGCATGGTCAAGAACAAGCCAATATCCCGCAGTGGCGGCCTCCACAAGCACACTGTCAAGCCAGACAAATCGAGGGTCTTCGAGCGTCAGTGGCTGCATCAAAAGAGTGCGTGTGTATTTCAACAAATCTGAAAGGCCAGGAATGTTCTGCACCAAGTCAGCCGTCTTCTCCATGCAGGCACGAACACGCTGTATATAGGCCGCATCATCGCCGCGCTCATTGATGACAGACAAAAGCAAGGATCCCGCTTCAGATATGACAGAAGGCTTCGCCTGTACAATGAAAGAGGAAAGACTAGTGCGGACTTGATCGATGGAAGCTAGCATAACACGGATTGGATCTGCCTGCTCAAATCCACCAACAAGGTCTGTGGCATCAATGTCAGCGCTCAAGGAGAAGTTGACGAGACGTTTTCCTGAGAGAGCGGCAGCATGCTGGAGCAGCGTTGACTTTCCTGCACCAGAAGGGCCAACAAGGATAACAGGTAGGTTGTAAGCTACTGACAGGAGAACCGACTCGAGTTGAGACGAATGCCGGGGCTGCATGCCACGAACACTAGGTGTGGGCTGATACATGGGGTTACGCTCAACATTGGCGAGACCAACTTGAGCAGAAAGGGCACCAGTAGATAAAAAGATTCGGTGATCGGAAAAGGAGGTGCCCCAAGCCGTCTCAAAAAGAGCCGTGACGGCCTCGCGGTCTTTTTCCGTGCGGAAACGCTGGCGAATGGCAAGGTCAAAGAAGTGGGAAATGGCACTATTGACATCTCTGCCATTCTCTGTCGCCCAATTCTGCGCTAAATGAAGCCAGCGAAGAGTGTCTCGCAGGTTGAATTCCCACGGGGCCCCCAAGAGACCAAATTCACGACGGTCAACGGCATCCTCAAGCAGAGAAACGAATCGAGTTACTTTACAAACAGTCTCTTCATCAAGTTGGCTGAATCTTTGCATCCCAATCAGCATCTGGTCCTCTTCACCAAGCACATCAGCATAGACGACAGTGAAGCGATTGACAAAGGAAGAAGGCAGACCCTTTCGACCACCACCCTGTCCATGAGGATTCTGTGCTGCAAACACGCGGAAGTTGTGGTGGCGAGTGAATGTAGCATCGAGCTCAGCAATATAGACCTGTCCACGATGGTCCAAACATGCATTGAGGCCTTCGAGGACGGTTTGACTAGCCAGGTTCATTTCGTCTAGTAGAACCCATTCTCCGCGTTGCATGGCCTGCAAAAATGGGGCATCTCGCCATGCAAATGTGCCAGCAGCAGCTCCTTCGACAGGTACATCTGTGCCAAACAAATCCATAAGATCTGTTTGGTCTGACAGGTTTATTCTCGTCAATGGTTGTCCGGCAGCTCGTGCCAGAGCAGCCACTAACGTCGTCTTTCCCACACCAGGGTTGCCCTCGAGCAAAACCGGCTTAGCACCCATCTGCATGGCACGAATGACGCGCATGGCATTGACACGTGTAGTGGGCGCATCAAAGGCAAAGTCGTGGGCCAGAGTCGATGTAGGCGAGCAGTCGATACAAAAATCACCACCCCATAGCTTTCCATCAGCACGGTACACAGTAGGATGCGTCCAGTAGAGAGACGACACTTGGCCATCGGGCGTAGACTTGTACTTTGTCAGAATCGTCTGCAGCTGTGCTAGACAGCGATTTCGCTGCTCCTTGGCGTTGCCCTGTTCGGCAGATATAGCTGCAGGGTTGGCCCCGAGGGTGTCGATGAAGACGGTGGCAGCACCATGGAGAATGGCAAAGTCCAAAAGATGGGTCTCTGTGGCAGCCTTGTTGATAAACTGCGTCCATGCAAGGATATCACGGATGCTAAAGTGCGTTGCAGCAGAAGCACGGAATGTTGATCCAAACCAGTAGGAAAAGTCCACAAGAATGGGAGCACAGTCAGAGAGGCGCTCATCCAGGCTAGAAGCCACAATAGAACGAACATCATCATGGTCTGTGAGAGGGGGAACCCAAATTTCCGTAAACCGATTGCGAAGAGCAGGCGATAGTTCCTTTTTCCCAAAATCACCACCAGGGTTCATGGTGGCCAAGAATTGAAAACCTGGTTCAGCGACAACAAGCGTGTCATCATCTGCGCCCTTTTCAGCGAGCAAAAGCGTACGGGATGGCTCGAGAACGGAATTAAGGCGTTCTAGGACAGAGTCATCAGCCAGAGAAATCTCATCCAGCAAGAAGAAAGCCCCGGTATGCATAGCCGTCACCAAGCTGCCATCGGACCATTCAAACAGGGCTTTGCTTCTAGCTTCATCCCGTGCAATCGCAGCTGCGAGAGAAGGGTCTACTGACGAAAGCGCATTGTACATCTGGAGTAATTCTTGAACATCAGTGGCACCTTCGATGCCCAACGCCTTGCAGAGATTGCGACAGAGACTTTCGTTGATCTGGCCTCGGTTGCGGACAGGCCTTTGAGAGCCAATCAAATCACCAGTCTCGGTATTCTGATGGGCATTCACCATATGAAGAGGGCGGCCGGCTGTGTGGGCAATCACCTCACAAATCGTTGTTTTGCCACAGCCTGTTTCACCAACGAGAAGGATGGGCTCATTGTGGCGGAGGGCCTCTGCCACCAAAACAAAAAGACGCTTCATAGCACGCGTCCAGACGAGTGTAGAGGATTGCTGCATAATCTGGGCAAGGTCCTTGTTATTCTCGTACACTTCCCCAATCTTTGTCTTGAAGACACGCTCAATCACACCACGGACAGCCTCTCGTTCTTCTGCGTCACGGACTCGTTCACCCAAAAGCATAAAGCCATGCCGGGCAAGATCGTCCCGGTTGGTGGCATCACGCATACCCCAGCGAAACAAGTCACGGAGTGTGGCGAAACTGTTCTTTTGCTCAAAGATTCGTTCCGTCTGTCGAAGACGAGACAGCTCTCTGTAAACGTTCACGATGCGTTCGCAGTCAGAAGGGGCCGTGTTTTTGCACCGAAGCTGAAGAATGTGGCCTAATTCATCTTGAGGAATATCATCCACATGAAGCTCCAAAAATCGATTCCGCAAGGCCCTTGATAGAACTTTACGGCCACCATACGCACCAGCCGGATTCTGTGTGGCAAACAACATGAACCCTGGATGTGGGCGGACAATCTCTTGGGTCTCGGCAATGAGCAGTTCACGATTGTCGTCGAGCAAGCGATTCAGGGCTTCCAGGACATCTGTTGGCGCCAAATTCAATTCGTCGAGAACTAACCAGTGCCCTTGACGCATGGCCTGCACCAGCACACCTTCCTGGAAGACGAGCCGTCCATTGACACCAGAAGCATACGTGCCCACATACTCTTGCAGATCAGTGTGCTCGTGGTTGTTGATACGGACAAATTTATTGCCACTAGCATGAGCCAAATACTCGACCATACTTGTTTTACCAGCCGATGTAGGGCCTTGCAGTAGGATGGGAAACTGTCGAGTTGATGCTGCACGTGCAACGTTCAAAAGATTCTTTTCCACGTAGGCTGTGCGGATGTAGTCCGGTCGATCTCGGATGTCCTCACTTCCCTGTAACAAATGATAGGCCCGTTCTGTAGACGACACTTCATTGCCAATCTTAATATACCCCTGTGGAAGTGCTGGTGAACGATTCTTTTTGGTGGCAAAGGCTTGTCGGATCAAGGGCTCTACAATCTGCTCTGATTCTATGCTTAGCACCGTCAAGAAGCCCATGGAAAATCCTTCATACAGAGCACGCTCCAAGCCATACGTTAACGTAGCCATGTCGACATAACGCAGAACACGGGTCAATGTGCGCAGACTGTAGTGTGGCACCTCATTGGCACCATCGACAATCCTTCGCTCATCTGCCAATTCTTTGATGGACAGGTACAAGCGAGCCACGGCATCAACAATGCGTTCATTAGAGTTTGCTTGGCCTTTGAGATAGGTCCTCACAATAGGTACCAAATCTACCATTCTTCGGTCGGGGCTACGGACATAGATCTCTGTGAATCTAGACCGCAGACCCAAGGGAAGTTCGCGCTTGCCCACATCTGTGGCTGGGTTCATGGCACCAAAGACTCTGAAGTTGGGATGGGCTTCAATACGGTCAACACTGCCAGTTTCCGTCAACAATATCGAAGCCTTTTCACCAGCGCCCACCAACAAATCCGCAATGCTTTCCAAGACATCAGCCGAGGCGAGGTTAATCTCATCAAGCAGAAGCCAATCACCGTTCCTCACAGCCTGGACAAGCTTTCCCTCGATGAAAGAGAAGGCAACAGCACCACAGCTGGCGACTTGTTTGCCAAAATCATCAACTTGGCGGGAAAACCGCTCCCATCGAGGCGCTAGTTCTAGCAAAGCCTCTAAACGCGACTCGATACGACGTCTTTTGTCGGCAGGTTCTTTGTTCTTGTCCTTATCATCGGTTTTCTTCTTTATCAAGGGAGCCAAGATCTGCTGAAACATCTTGGGGGCTTGCCTCCATAGCTTGCAGGCATCTGTCCATTTCCCTCGGGCTAGGCTTGACGATAGTCTGGTCAAGTACTTTTCATTCCTCTCGGTGGAAATGCCAGTGGCGCTGAAAAGGTCTTCAAATTCCTCCTTGAGAGGCATTGCCAATGTCCGGGCATCAACGGGCTTGAATCCACCCAGCAAGTCACCAGCTTCACTTTGCTGTGAGAGATTGACAGCTACGAGACGATGGCCCAGCATTTCTGCGAGCTGTTGCACCACGGTCGTTTTGCCAATACCCGTTTCACCAACTAGCAGAACAGGTTCCTTTTGTGCCACGGACGATGTAATCTGTTCGAGGACACGGCGGGCATGTGCTGTTGTTGCAAACCTTCGAGTAGAGACCGTCAGTTTGGCCAGCTTTCGCTTTTGCAACCGGCCACGACCAACCACGACCTGCGTATTTGTCTCTTGCAGGGTGGGTTCGTGGTCGGTAAGGGCGTGGTCTGCCAGGGCTGGGGCAATACGAAGAGCCTGGGCAATCTCCACGCCAACAGCATGTCGGGCTTCTTCATTTTTCAAGCTACCAGCAAAGCAGTCCACGGCGTCATGGAAGAGCCCAAGCATATCAGTATCAGTTAGCTGCGTCTTTACCTCGAGTGTCTTATCAATACGGCGGCACCACTTGAGAAGATCACGCACCGTCACTGGCCTCTCTAGTGTCAGACCCGTCGTAGCCTTACTCAGAACGGTGAGTCGATCAAATACGACGAGGATATCCTTGAGTAGGGGGGCCAGCCGTGGGAATTTTGTCTCCATGACTTGTTGGAGCTCGTCCACGGGAAGGGCCTCAATGGATACCGTTCGCCATAGACGCTCGCCCAAAATCGACTTGAAGGATTTTTCTTTTGCATCTTGCCTCACGGTAGCAAAGAGTCGAAAATTTCGAGCAGCCTTGACAGTCTCTCGACGACTGGCCACGACAAGTTCACGGCGTTCCACGAGCCCTAGAATTGTGCTCATAACTTCATTGGGTGTTCTGTCCAAGTCCTCTAGGAGCACCCATCTTCCTTGCTGGACGGCCGTAGTCAAGACACCAGGACGCCAGCAAAAGGTTCCAGGCTTGTTTCCGGCGGCGTAAAGCCCTAGCAGAGTCTTGGCATCTGTCTGCTCATTTAAATGCAATGTCACCATGGTCTCTTCTGTCCCGAGAGCCCGTGCAGCTTCTCTAATAAGAGATGTTTTACCAGCACCAGCTGGTCCTTTTAACAGGATGGGTGTGTTGTGTTGTAAGCTTGATCCAATGACCTGAAGGCTTTCCAGGGTCGTCCTAGTCGGAACAAGCTGTCCATGGTCAGACGTTCCATGGGGACATGGGACGACAGAATGGCCCCATGCCGTCACCAGTGAAGTTAATGGAAGGATATATGGAGGCCCAGTATAGTCTAAAGTCAGCCAGCTCTTATAGTTTGGATCGAATACGTACCCTGTGCTTTGTTATTCTCTCGTTGACAACGGGTGTGTTCAAAGAGTGTCAAAAAAGAATAGTCTGCCTCGACACCATCGAAATCTGCAACTGTATTGTCGTCTGCCGATATGTATTCGCCTAAAAGCTGTTCGAGCCGATAATCTGAGGCTTTGTGCACTATGCAAAAGATGCGGATGGCAAGAATACGAACGGCTGGGATCATGTGTGTAAAATATGACTGGATTGTGGATGGGACAAAAGCAGCATACGATACATCCAAGCAGACAAGCCGAAAGATGGCTAGTAGTATGCGTACAGCGCCCTCAGACGCATCTAATGTCTCCAAACTCTTGATGGGCTTTCCGTCCAAGTATCGGTCAAGCAGGACGGAAAGATAGGGAGCCATGGGCATGACTCGAGCAAAAGCCGCCACAACTTGGTTATTTTGGTCTTCTTGTAGGTGTAGGATCCATCGAGCGCAAATATCTGCAAATACAGGCGAGAAATGACGAAACAGAGGCGTGGTGAGACGGTCGTGTAAAGCTGCCTGTGCCACGGCATCGAGGAAACTTGCATCTTGGCTTCTCAAGGCCGTTGCCAATTCGCCAGGAAAAAAGGGCCATATTGACTCATCCCCCAAAAGGGAGGCCCGTAACGGAGCAATGTCATACGTTGACATTTTTCTCAACGAAGAAAAAACTCTTACTTGTGGAGAGTTCTTGAGAAAAGGCCAATATAAAGACCATCACCATACATTTACTTTTTTTTTGATTTATGTTATCGATAAGATTTTTTTAGCAACATGTACTAGTTACACGTTTGTGTGCTGTACAATGTACCTGGTACAAACAAGCAGATCTTGCACAATGACTTATACATTTTATGAATACATACTACAAGATAGGCGTGATTACATAATTTTGGGGGCGTCTGTGCAACAAAGAAAGATTCCAGAAGGACCCGGGATGATTTTGCCTTGAGGAACGGCTGCAGGGTCTGTTCAAGACGGCCAGATGTTGTAAGCGATAAAAACAGACAAAATCGTTGATAAATAATCCGCACAAGCAGAGATTATAAAAGCGCCGTGGAAAGGCTGCGGCGGTCTAGTTGCACAGGGTACGGCGATACGGGAATAGCGCACAAAGAACGCTGTTAGCATTTATCCAGTTCAGGCCGTTAAGCGTTATCCCATTGCAGTCGGTTTTTTTTTCTCACACGACCGCCGACTGGTTGACTCGCGACTGCCGCCCAGACTCTGTATTCGAGAATGACAACACAGGAAAGAGCACTCGCTTTCAAAAACGAGGGCAATTCCTTCTATTCCAAGCACGAATGGGAGGCTGCCATTAAATCCTATTCGGAGGCCATTGAGCTGGACAACAAAAACGCCGTCTACTATGCCAACCGTGCCCAGGTAAGAGACATTTGGGTGCTGATTGCTCGTCCTGACTCGGTAGGCATATCTGAAGACAGAGGCCTTTGGCTATGCCATTGCCGATGCCACAGAAGCCATTGCTATTGACGCAAAGTATCAAAAAGTAGGTCCATCATTGGTGTGTCAGTCTGACAGTCTAGGCCTATTACCGGCGTGCACTGGCATATGCTGCCATTCTGAAGCCAAAGGATGCCCTCAAGGACTTTAGAAAGTGCAAGGAACTCGATCCTACGAACAAGGACGTCCAAAAGAAGGTTGCAGACTGTGCCCAGACTGTCAAGAGTCTGCGGATCTTTGAGGCCATTGCCTTTGATGATAACTCCTCAGCAGCCGACGGCATTGACATCGATGCCATGGTTGTAGTTCCAGACTATGACGGTGCCAAACTGGGCAGCGAAATGACACAGGAATTCATCGACGACATGATTGAACGCTTCAAAACAGGCAAAAAGATTGCCCTCAAGTATGTGTACCAGATTGTCCTAACCGTCACCAAGATCCTCCGCGAGGAGCCCACAATGAAGGAAATAAAAGTCCCCCAGAACACGTCTCTGACCATTTGTGGCGACACCCATGGCCAGTACTTTGACCTGCTGGAGCTGTTCCGCCTGAACGGCTTGCCCACGGACGACCACTGGTACCTGTTTAACGGCGACTTTGTTGACCGCGGGTCATGGTCCACGGAGATTGCCCTTCTTTTGTATGCTTACAAGTGGCTCCGGCCCGAAGCATTCTTCTTGAACCGCGGGAACCACGAAACAGACGACATGAACCGTACCTACGGCTTCGAAGGTGAATGCAAGCACAAGTACAATGAGCGTGTCTTCCGGCTCTTCTCGGAGAGCTTCTCGGCCCTCCCTCTGGCCACTCTGGTTGGCGACAAGTATCTCGTTCTCCACGGCGGCTTGTTCTCCGACGACAACGTCACTCTCGATGACATTCGCAAGGTCGACCGCCACAGACAACGACAGCCTGGCCAGAGCGGCCTTATGATGGAAATGCTCTGGACAGATCCTCAGACGCTACCTGGCCGCAGCCCCAGCAAACGTGGTATTGGCATGCAGTTTGGCCCTGACATCACGGCCAAGTTTTGCGAGCGGAACGGCCTAGAGGCCATTATCCGCAGCCACGAAGTCCGCATGGATGGCTACGAAAAAGAGCACGATGGCAGATGTATCACTGTTTTTTCTGCCCCCAAATACTGCGACATGACTGAAAACCGTGGCGCCTATATCAATGTCGACCCCGACTACAAACTGGACTTCCATCAATTCGATGCTGTGCCGCATCCCAACATTCCCCCCATGGTACGTTATCACTCTATTTCAAGAACTCTCACTAATATACAGGCATATACAAATAATTCAATGATGTCTTCCCTTCTCTAACAAATGCATTAAAAACGAAAAAAAAGTAAAAAAAAAGAGTCATGGACTCTAAAATTTCTGGACCCATATCGTTGATTTCTTTCTCATTGTTCGACCCATGAAAATAGAAGCGTTGATTGCGTTATCGTTATTTGTTCTTATGCATGCCCGGTGATTCTTTCTATGCCTCTCCCCTCAAGCTTCCCAGATGGACTGCTGGTCTTGGTGGCCAACAAGGCTTCCCAACCAATGACTCGTACCACAGAGCCTTAATATGGTGCCATTCTCCTTGGAGCTCCATGTTGCCAGAGCTGCTGCAAATACTCCGAGATCTGGGCCCGGAAGACGAACCCAAAACTCATCGTTGTCAATCTTTAAAAGGTCCAACGGCATGGCCGCACCAGTGGCCCCCAAAAACTGGCAGAGGGCAGCATCGCAGAAGGAACGTACTTGAATGCCATCCAAGGCCACATCTGATGGCATTCCCACTGCACGAATATGAGCATAGGCAAAAGGCGGCTTAGAAAAGGTCTTTTGCATAAGCACCTTGCCTCTTGTCGCGGATGCAGTCTTCTCGGGCGATGCAGTATCCATATACAAGACGCCAAGTAATACTAGGCCATTCTTGTCAATAGCACACAGGTGGACAGACTTCGAATAAAAAAAGGCGGACAAAAGTAATGCCGGTTTTATATGGCGGTGAAGCCTTTCATACGAGCCAACGTTGATTTGAAAAGAGCACAACCGGCATCTTCAGTTTCAGGATCCCTCACGAGAGTTACCGTGAATCCATTCTCAATTGTCAAGGAAAGATAAGATGCCGAGTAAGAGGGTGGCTTTTGAATCCTTACGTCATGTACTGTCAGTGCCGTGTTGTTGTTTTGCTTTGGTATGAACAATAAAATAGAAGCGGGCTTGTAGGTAAACAAATTGCAAATCTTTAGCCAACTATCTTTTTTATTAGTGATTTCTCATTTGATGGAAACAGCGCCAAGGATAATCCTTGAATGGTAATACATATGATCTCATCAAAA
Organism: Chrysosphaeria jannelii; assembly: GCA_020002325.1. Classification (NCBI taxonomy): domain Eukaryota; kingdom Fungi; phylum Ascomycota; class Sordariomycetes; order Ophiostomatales; family Ophiostomataceae; genus Chrysosphaeria; species Chrysosphaeria jannelii. The sequence continues at coordinate 79,704 of JAGKRY010000036.1, read as the reverse complement.
TAGGCCCCCCTCTCTCATAATAACCGATGTAGTATGCCACAATTTCATCAATAGTTTTTCTTTTTAAGCATGTGATCGAGCTCCTGTACTCCAAGAATAGATAACCAGGTATTCATTTGTATTCAATCGCAAAAAATCTTCCCTTGAATAGGGTTGACAGGGCCGATTGTCATATTATGCCTTAGTTGGATGAACTTACGCAGGCATTCATAGCCGGTACTTTATTTTATGCGGCACGAAAATATTACCTAGGTATCAAGGTAGGTGAGGTTGCTACGCTCATTGTTTACCTAGGATACTGCTTCTTATATGCTCCCATCATTACTAACTATGTATAAAAGAGAGGGATATTTCCACCATTTATCACGAAAAACTCAATTCAAAAACAAACAACTAAACGAATAAAGAAACAAAACCTGCAATATCTTATAACAATCAACATAAAATGTGCGTAGAATTACAAGTTAGCCATGCTTGTGGGTGTTGGTCTTATCCAATCGATCCCTGCGCCTGTTAGACTTGGTCGTGGATGCAGGAAAGGTTTGAAAAAAGATACAGAAATAACATACTATGGCCATTGTAAGAATTGCGGCTATACAAACACTTAGTAGACGACAATACCGTTTTTGATGTCGGTATGGATCGGTTGCTTTGTGGTGGAGTATATTTTGTAGTAGACATGATTTAGACATGTAAACTTTCTTCAATAAATCAATCCCCAGACAAATTTTTGTATTCTTTCCTCTTAGCTCCCTCATGGAAAAACAGCAACTTGTGCTGGGTGATATGTATAAAATGAGTACAGAGTGTGGACTGACTGTCCCCACCCTTGTGTCCGTCATGAACTATCTTTCTAAAGCCGAAACAGAGATGATACGCACCGCCGGAACTATATGAGGTAGATCATAGACACACACATTGTGGATTTTTTCTTTCAGACAAGAAAGCCCATAATATTTACCATGGCTGATACTAATCGTTTGTTGCATCACTAGTAGTCGTCTGGAGCTCGGACTTCTTTTTCTTGAGCCTACGACCATGACCACTTTGTTGATACCAAACAGGCCCATCACTGTTTCATTCCATTATCGCCTCACACTTATGTATTTTTTATGTTTAGGTAGTTGTTTTCGTTTGTGCTTGTTTTTGCGGTGCGATTCTGCGAGGTCTTTGTTAAAGAGGTGCTTTGGCACGCACCATAGGGGTATATTAGGAGAGACGTGACCCCATGGACAGGATCCATCGAGAGGGGGATCAGATCAGCCCACAGGGAAGATTTATTTAACAAAGGCGGCATGCTGTTTGCCCGGAGCTTGTGGAATCATTGGCTATCACGCATCATGAAAAATAATATGTGTAAAATTTGACGAGGCAAAATAATGGCATAGTTTGTGGGAATCAATGGAATGAGGTGGTATGTATGATACCATCAATATTACAATGTGCAACTAGAAAAGAGCCTCGTCACATGATGTACGAGCCTTGGACTATCTCCCCAAATCAACCAGACAATTTATATAGACGGTGCACTTAAAAGCACCTTGTATCATGCTATGTATTTGGAATAGGTTATCCGGGTTTATATACATCTTATCAGAGGATTTTAAGTGCCGAAACGTTGGTAGACATCAAAAGCAAAAAAAGTTACAATGTAAGCCGCTCCCACGTTGATTTGTACACAAAGCCTATTGGATTTTTCAAATGTACAAAAGTCCAGAGGTATAAAATGGGTAAATGTGACGGGTATAGCAGAAGGGCTTGCTATACACGGGACGAGACAAGCAGAGAAAACTAAGCACTCAATTCCGTAACGAAAGACTAACTGAAGAAAAGAAGAAAGAAAGAAACATGTCCCCCTAAACCCTGCCTTGGAGTCTGCCGTTCTGCCATCCTGCAGCGCCTGCCATAACCCCCTTTCCTATCGTAAGGACTGAGGAGCATACTCAATCAACCACGTGACCTGACCCGTAACAGTAAAGGTGTTACTAGATAACCAATTCAAAAGGCATCACTGCAACGTGCAACTACATCGTTCATCAAATGGATTTTTCTGGGGGGACCACAGTACAAGCAAAAGATCGAAATGCCTTCTCACAAGACTGCCCACCTCATCTCACGTAAAAAGAATAAAAATTTCAAATGGAAAATCCTCGTCAAACCAACGATTGGTCCACTTTTAACTGTGAAAAGGTACTGAGAGGATAGAAAGCTCCTCACGGTCACGTGCATGCACTGGGCATCGCACGGGACAGAGACAACAAAGACCAACACCAAACCCACAACTCTAGAGACAGACCGGCGTCACCGGTCAAAGAGAAAGAAAGAGATGGGAATGGCCGGACACCTAAGATGCGCGAGAGAGGAGATGCCCGTCACTGGCGACGAGCCCAGTGAGTGAGAACAAGGCCTCTGTTGTCACGAGAGACTGTGCAGAGCGTACCTGCCGAGAGGCGCCTCCCCAGGTGCCGGACCTAGGGAGGCTGAAAATGAAAGGAAAAGTGTGTTCTCTAAACTAAAAGATCCATGGCCCTAAATACCATCCGAGGATATCACCTGATACATGAGTAGGACCCATGCATCTAACAGATCCATACCATCAGATCCACTAACCGAAAACTGAGGTAGGGCGGGTCCCATACCTCAAGTCAGTACGTCTCCGAGTACGCTTCCAAAAAAGTTCATTGTCCGTGTACCCAGGTATCCCAGATCTTGCGATCGCAGATCCAACAATCCACCCGCTTTTTGTATCAGGGATGCATATCTGGCATGGTTTTCATGGTTTTCATTTACAATTTAGGAAAAAAAGAAAAATTTTGAGAACGAAAGCATTTGGCATAGATGAAATGACTGGAATGAAGAAGAGGTTTTCGACCGAGTACGTGTCATGTACTCTTTCGAATAAGGGTGTGGGACTGTCTCCATAATTATTTCTAATATCCCATTGGCTACATCCAAGATTTTCTTGACTTTCTCGTGGAAAAACGGCCTCGAGAAACAAGAGCACGTGTTGGGTAGGCTCGACTACTTGGGGGAAAAGAATAAAATGAAAAAAGAAAGGCCTAGCCTGGCTGAATGTCCTCAAAAGAGGAGGGGGGTCTGTTTTAACATGGGTGTGGCTACACAGTTTCGGGCTTTGGTAGGCCTTTATTGGTACATAGAAGTGGTGGTGAAATAAAAAGAGGCTGGCTTTTTCATAAATGTACATCTTTATGCCGAATGGGTTATCTTTTTCCAACTTTTCCAGAAGTGGACTTTTTTTGGTTTGGCGTAGACAGACCCACGGGGTTTTACCAAGAAAAGGATAGTGTGGTGTCGACAAGTGCTCATTCTAAGCATGCGCTCACCCAAACGGGTGCCGATTTTCAACAACAAGAAACATTTCTGGTCGAGCATGCATTCATCATGATTCCTTATTCGCCAAATGGGTGTGCCACATCTTCGCACAGGCTCCGTTATAAGTACAAACATCTCCTCATCTCATGCATGCCTCCCCATCTTTGTTCACTCAAAAATCCCCTTTGAGATTTTGTTTATTTTCTTCTTCATTCTTTGACTGTTCTCATTCTTTCTTCTCTTTTCATCATGGTTCACATCAGAAATCCCTTTCGTAGGTCTGAACCCCTTCAACCGGTTCCATCTAGCTCTGTCGAAGAAGGAGACGTACCTCGCCAAAAACAGCCCATCATCACCCTTCCTGTAGCCGCATGTGGTGCCGGGTTGTTTTCCGATGGCTATATTAATAACGTAAGTTTCCTTTTTTTTAAAAAAAACCTCTTTTTAGATACTAATAGGTGTAGGTTATTAGTTCGGTGACGACTCTTTTGGCTCTCGAGTACCAGGATGTATGGAACGACTCCCGTGCTGCCAGCGTCGTGAGCGCTATTGTTTTTGCCGGTACTGTCCTTGGACAGCTTGTCTTTGGCTACCTCGCTGACCACTGGTCCCGAACAAACTCTCTTTTAGTCTCAACTGTCATCCTCTTTGTCTTTACCGCTCTTGCCGCTGGCTCATACTACAAAGGTGAGCCTATCGGCATGTTCAACATGCTTGTTGCTTGGCGTTTCTTTGTGGGTATTGGAATCGGTGGTGAATATCCGGCTGGAAGTGTGGCTGCTGCCGAATCAACGGGCGAAGTCCGCTCCGGGTGGCGTCACTTTGTCTTTATCCTCTTCACCAACTCGATTATTGACTTTGGCTTTGTGATTGGTGCCTTTGTCCCCTACGTCGTGGCGGCTGCTTGCCACAACCAACACCTGGGCACCCAATGGCGAACATCTCTCGGTATCGGCTGCATCTTTCCTTTGGTCCTTTTCGTCATCCGTCTCTTTGTCAAGGAGCCCGAGAACTTTAACAAGAACTCTATGCGTAATGTGAAGACCCCCTACTGGTTGGTCCTCAAGTTTTACGGCCCCCGTCTTCTAGTTGTCAGTGCCATTTGGTTCATTTACGACTTTTTGACATATTCCTTTGGCCTTTTCTCTGCCACCATCTTGGCTAATATTTTCCCTTCTGGCTCCCCTCCCACCACCATTTTTGGCTGGAACACTGTCATCAACCTGTTTTATATTCCCGGAACGCTCTTGGGTGCGAAGATGAGCGATATCATTGGTCCTCGCTACTGCCTCGTCCTTGGCGTGTCCGCCCAGGCAATCTTCGGCTTTGCCATGGCTGCAAACTACCATCATTTGTCGCAGCCTCACATGGTTGGTGCCTTTACCACCATCTACGGAATTTTTCTCTCCTTTGGTGAGTTTGGGCCTGGTGACAATATTGGCCTCTTAGCTGCAAAGACCTGTGCCACTGGCGTGCGTGGCCAGTACTATGGTATTGCCGCAGCCATGGGCAAGATTGGCGCCTTTGTGGGCACATACATCTTCCCCTATCTCGAAAAGGCAGGTGGAGGCGACAAGGACAAATCTGCCCAGTACCCATTCTATGTTAGTTCTTCCTTGTGTGTAGTATCTGCTCTTTTAGCCTTTTTCTTGCTACCCAATGTGGGACAGGATACAATTGACTACGAAGATGCCCGCTTCCGACAGTATCTCGAGCAGCATGGATTCGATACGTCGCAACTCGGGCTCGCCAAGCCATTATCTCATGAACACATTGAGAATGGCGTCCCAAAAGACTCATCCTCTGGAAAGGCTTCTTCTTCTCGATAATCTTCATCAAAAGTCTTTTCTTACATTTTCTGTGCATATATTGATTTCTATTGATTATAAATAATAAAAAGGAGCCAATTTCATTATAAACGCCCATCAATAACATGCGATATCCAAACCCATATGCAAAAAAATATCCTAGTCGAGATCTGTTTCCTGAATAGCCTTGGTGATAAATTCAGTAGCCTCTGCGTCTGTTGCATCGTCAAAGGTTGTGGCGGTGGGCATCTCTGGGGGTGTGGTGATTCCAGCCGGAGGCATTGTTCTCTGAAGAATACACGTTTCGACAGTGATACCGGGACCAAAGGCAGCGCCCACAATGTACTCTTTGGGTATCTTTCCGGGCGCCATGGCATCCATATCCTTTTGGCGGAGACGGTCAAGGACGCTGAAGATCGTGGCAGAGCTCGAATTTCCATGGTTCACGTACGTGTCGTAGCTCGCACGCATATGCTGTGGCGTAATATTCATGGCCTTTTCGGCGCCCATGAGAATAGTGGCGCCTCCGGGGTGCATGGCCCAGTCAAAGTCTGCAGGCTCACGGTATGTTTCTGGTAATTGCGGAACGCTTTGTAGAAGCCGAGAAAAAGTAGGTATTAGCTGACTGGCTGTCAATGACGGGACGCGTTGTGATAGTACGACCTTCCATCCCAGAGGGTCTACGTCGAAGCCAAGATCTTTTTCCGAGTCGGGAATCATGCGGTGATCCCATCCGAGTAGACGGTAGATGGGGGGTGCTTGTTGGCCAATACCATTGGAGAGAACGACGGCACTGGCGCAGTCGGAAAAGAGGGCGACGCCAATGCGGGTTTCTTGGAGGTTGTGGATGCTGTCGAGCTCGCTCCGGACCATCATGGTGCTCAATTCGAGGGCTATGACGAGGATACGGGCTGGTTGGTTGCGCATAGCGTGGCCGAGGGCAAGATTGGCGGCGGTACGGAGGGCAGCAAGACCACCACTGCATCCAATGCCATGCAAAAGGACCTTTTCGACCTGCTGTTGTATGCCAAGAGCCTTGACGACAAAATGGTCGAAGCCGGGGTTAGCACTGTTGGTGCAGGTGGTCGACACGGTGTGAGTAATGTCAGATAAATGGATATGAGATTCTTCAATGGCCTTTTGGCACGCCTTGACGGCAAGAGGGACGCCCTCTTCCATGAAAATGGCATTGAGCTGGTCAATGGTGGGGGCTTTTTCCTGGTTGACAAGGGGGTGATCTGGTGTTCCGATGGATGACCGGGCGTCAATGCCAGTATACCGGTTAATAGACAGCACTTTCTTCATGCTTTCCTGTTAGTTTTATTGTCGAATGGCCATCAAAGAATGACATACGCAGTCGATTCAGGGTAAAACCGTTTGCTCAACGTGTCAAGAGCATCTGATGTGAGGTTATGGTGTGGGTATTGCCGTCCCACGCCCAGGATGGAGAGGCCGAGGTCATTAGAGAAGGCTGCCATCGTTCTGTATATAGTATATATCTATACTGTTGCACAAAAGATTCCTCCTCTGACACAATTGAGCTGTGGGGATTTACCGGCAGCCTCTTTCTGATATAAATATTGAAGAATGCAAAGTAAAAAAAGAAAGCAAAAACCATGCGACAATACATTCATCAAGTCCTTTTTTATTTTATCCTCTCGATTTATGGATAAGTTTATTGATTATGAAAATGCCATCGAATGGCTGCTTGCTCAAAAGCTAGGAAGACCCGTGTCGATACATCCTGAGCATACCATTTGCCATGACAAAAACTACCCAGAAAATCACCACCATCGGCCCAAAGAGGGCCTCAAGGCACCCTATATCACTTTTTGGCTGTGCAGCCTCTTCGTCATCTTTTTCTACATCGACACGCGTCCCCTACCAAAAGGGTAGGCTGTGCATACCAAAAGCCGCCGAGGGTAGTCGACTTACGTAACCAACTGTTCCATTGGCCTCAAATTTTTCGGGAAAAAAAAGAAAAAAAGTCGACAAAAAGCGGCGACAGAAGGACAGCATGACGAGCCGGATAGTGCCTCTATGGCGGAGCGCACGGCCATGGGTGATGGGCACACGATGGATGGCCAAGCCGGTATTTCCAGTGCGGAATTACAGCACGGAACAGCCTGAGAAAGCGTCGGTTTCGATAGAGGAAGAATTGGCAGCACAGGACGCCCAGTCGACCGAGGAGAACCGCGCGGCCCTGAAGCGGCTAGATATGCTTTCCAAGGGCCTAGCCCCCTACGACGTCGAGGAAGTGGGCCATTTGTATGGGCTGTCAAAGCAGGACACACAAGTAGCAATAGCTGGTCTCGCCGATGCCAAGGAGGATACAGGGCCGCAACGGGTGCTGAAGGTGCAGGACCGGTACCACCCGGTGATTCACCAGCTGACACGGCTTCTTATGCGTGATGGGAAGCTTGCCAAGGCACAAAGAGTGTGTTGTTCTGTCTCGTTTATGGATTGATGGCTAATAAAAAGGATATGGCAACGATTCTCAACTTTCTGAGGACATCTCCGCCGCCCAATCTGGACCCTGCACACCCCCTCCTGCCAGGACATCCTCCTGTGGCACAACTGCCACTTGATCCGGTGGCATATCTTGCTTTGGCCATTGATTCCGTAGCGCCACTGGTCAAAGTCAAGATGTTTCCTGGCGCTGCGGGTGGTGGGCGGTCTCTGCCAGTGCCACAGCCTCTGGAGGCCCGGCAGCGTCGACGGACGGCGTTTATGTGGCTGCTGGAATCCGTCAGCAAAAAGCAGTCCCGTGGTAGTGGACGCAAACAGTTCCCCCATCGGGTAGCGGAGGAGATTATTGCTGTGGTGGAAGGCCGCTCCAATCTGTGGGATAAGCGACAGCTGGTGCACAGAATGGGCACGGCTGCTCGTATCAATGCCAGCCTTTTGGCCAAGGCTAAAAAGCGATTTTAATTGAATGTATATACTAGAGGAGACCAAAAATAGAGGATCATATCATACTACTACCTGATACGAGCGTAGTGAATAGGAAAGAATTGACGAAGCGTTTCGGGCTGCACAGCATGTCCAGAAAAGGCCAGTCTTGTGGCACGGGAGATGAGACGGTGAAAATGTTCGCAAAAAAAAAAGACAAAAAAGACAAGACAAAACAGGAAAATCGTGCAAGCAAGGAAGGGGGGCATTGTCGATAGCCATATCATATCCTTATTGTTTCTTTTCTATCTGCATGCCGTGTATGACGCATGCAAGTGATGCCGTTTTGTCCTTCCTTTTTTCATGGTTGCATGTAGGCGTGTGATCGAGATGAATCAAGATGGACTATGTAGCATGAAAAAAGAAATGAATGCGTGGTGAAAAATGACCAGTCGATAGCTCCGAATACATACAGCCGTTTTTCTCACCTTTCCACGTGGGTTACCATGGCTAGCCATGGATGTGCAACGGCTGATGCGCCGATGAGGACAATAAAACATTGGAAGGAAGCTCACCGCTCCCAATACAATGCCATGTCTTGCATCTTCCCCTCTTTTTCCCACAAAAAGACAAACACATTATGTGTATCTATTTTAGTTTGTATTTCCTAGCAACCTAGTCCCCTTCTACTTTATCCCTGACCCACCCCTACCCCCCATCCAAACGCCCCATTTTCATAATCCCCAACTCCAGAGACAAAAAGGAGCAAGCAAATAAAAAAAGCACAAAATCTGCTTAAAGGTTCCACAACATGGGAAGCTTTTGCTACCCCACACGAGAAAATAATTGATGCCAAAGAAAATAAAGACTCGCTGCATCCAGAGCCTCCAAGGTTGGACTACAGATAGCTGTTCATTCGTGGAAGAAGAGAAAAAAGTAATTGACATCTGTACCATGCAAAGGAAGAATAGCACAATAAAAATGTTAATAGCAGGATGAGCGTGTGGATGATGGCGAGCTTTGTTGGCATCCATTAGCTAGATAGATGTATGCCTGTTCAGCAGCATCTTCATGGGCATTGTGAATATTGTTGCCATCGTACCAGAATCTCGCCTTGAATTCTGTCCCATGGACCGTTACACTGCTTGACCAAGCCGTTCGGCCACCTCCTGCGTCAGTCGTCTCATTCTGTCTATGAATTGTGCCTACCTCGACGGTCTGAAAAGACGGAGAAATTGGGAGCTGCAATTTGATAGTCGCGACAGAAAGCTAGGGCATGTAAGCAACGAAGAATATAAAAGAGTGGGATAGTAAAAAAAGAAGAGCATACTATTGAGACGGTTCTGCCAGGGAGAGCTCTTAAGTCCAGAGGCAGCTTCAGATGTGGCAGGCTCAAGCATTGTAAAGGTAAAAGGAGAGAATGGTTTGAAAGTGAAATTGTTGATAAGAAGAAAACAAAAACAAAAAAAGAAGGCAGAGGGGAGGGCCCTCTTAGCCCTTATATTCCTTCGACTGTCCCCTTCTCGCTACTTTTTCTTTTGCTGTAACCATACTGCAGCTTAAGCGGTGGGGTGGATTTTTCTTGATTTTTTTTATCCCATTTACTTTTTTTATAGATTTCTTTTTAAAAAAGAAGCTTTGGTATCGAGTAGATTTGCCGTTGTGCCCCTCTCCTTCTGGGGGCTAGGAAGCGTTTGTACCCTCGGTTTGCAGAGACGGGTAGGCCGTTGCGTCTGGTTGTTTTGCGTGACGGCAACCGTTGCGGGCCATGAAAGTTTTAGATAAAAAAATCATTGCTCTGGGGTATGGTCAAACAAACATGAAAGGAGAAATGTCCATGAAAAAAGACATGCAGTTCATCTATAGAGTATGTGTCTCAGGATTCGCTGATTTTGATGCTGATTGATTTTTTTTGTGCCTTGGGCTGCACAAACCATTGTATTGCATACGATTTGATGTGAAGAAAAAAAAAGATCGGGATAAAGGTGTGACATGGTTGCATTAGAACGAACGAGAAGGGGGGAACATTGGGAAAAAGAGGTATGAAAAGTGACGAAATGACTATATCACATATATTTCTAGAGAGTGCCCCATCCTGGACAAATACACTCACTGATTCATGGAAATGACGAGTATGGCTGCATCCGCGTTGGATGGTAGGATGCAGGCTAATACTAGTAGAATTCAGTCACATCTGTAGAATTTCTCTTTACCGTTGTAATTGTGATGAAAAGAAATAGATCTTGTAGATTTTATTGATAAAAATATAAATAAAATGACTCTTGCATTACGACGGCTTCAGGATACATAAAAGACAAAAAAACGAGAAATAAAAGGACGGCACGGAACGAGGTCCATACGGCAATGGGCCAATAAACTGTCGTCTCGCATAGTCATGGCAAGGCAGTCAATCAAGCTCAACCGTCGTCCCGAATTCCCTTCCGTATATAAGGTATGTAGCCCTATAGGTATTATCGAGCCGCGACATGGCCTGCTACACCCTCTCGCTTATTAATAATAAGGACGGTCTCGGCAGTCCTAACCGTTGGTCCAACGTCTTCGGCGAGATGATGCAAAAATGCACGGGTGCAACCTACGGCGAACGAGATGTTACACGCCGTTGTCAATGAATTCAAGGAGGGTGTATATAAAGGGCATTTTCTCAAGCATTTTTGGTCAACTTTCGTGAGTCGTCATTCGCCTATGATGTCATTTTTTTTTTTCCACGAGATGGTCGGCAAGTCCCCATTTGCCGATGCTTCAGTAATGTCCTATTGGCTAACAGGGGTGTACCCACGTGACAAATGTTGAAGAACTGGAGTCAAACTGCCTCGGCATTTTCGATGGCGTTCAAAGAGGACATTATAAAGGCGTCGTTCTCTCTTTTATTTCTTTACCATTTTTCTAAATTTCTTTATAGAAATAAAAAATGCCATTTGACACGGAACTGACTCGCCGACTTGGCATTCGAGGTATGTAGCTATTCCGCTGTATTTGAAGAGACTAACGATGCTAGTGCCTGTTGTGCAGGGGGGTATGATGCACGTTGGCTACGCAGAAATGGCTGCGGCCGTGTCGAATGCAGGTGGTTTGGGCATTATTACGGCGCTTATCTTCAAAACGCCAGAGGAATTGCGTGCGGAAATCAAGAAATGCCGTTCTATAACAAAGAACCCCTTTGGCGTCAACATCACGCTTCTGCCGGCCTTGGTTCCACCAAATTATGCAGCCTATGCAGATGCCATTATTGCAGAGGGCATCAAGGTGGTGGAGACGGCTGGAAACAGCCCGGGACCGGTGATTGCCCAGCTGAAAAAGGCCGGCATTATAATTATTCACAAGTGCACGACGATCCGGCACGCACAGAGCGCCATCAAGCTCGGCGTTGATTTCCTGTCGATTGACGGCTTTGAATGTGCCGGACACGTGGGCGAGTCGGACATTACCAACTTTATCCTCCTCAGCCGGGCACGCCAGTCGTTGCCCATTCCGTTTTTAGCCTCTGGTGGATTTGCCGATGGTCAGGGACTGGCAGCAGCCCTCTGTCTTGGCGCCTGCGGTATTAATATGGGCACGCGGTTCATGTGCACGGTGGAGTCGCCCATCCACGAGAATATTAAAAAGGCCATTGTGGATGCACAGGAAACCGACACGGCACTGGTGCTGCGACGGTGGAAGAACACGACGCGGCTGTTCCGCAACGACGTGACGGCCAAGGCACTCGAGGTGGAGAGAGATAGCAAGACGGGGGAGTTTTCAGAAATTGCACCGTATGTAAGTGGGGCCCGGGGCCGGCAGGTATTTATTAATGGGGACCCAAATTACGGCGTGTGGACGGCGGGGCAAGTGATTGGGATTATTCATGACATTCCTACATGTGATGTTTTGGTAAAGAGAATTGAGAGGGAGGCCGAGACGACGCTGAAGGAGCGACTTGGGTTTGTAAGGGAGAGCAGGCTGTAGTGCGCGCCTAGTGCTGTCTCATTACGACGAGGATGGAGAATGCCAAGCCATGACAAAGAGCGTGGCTGGAGGGGCCTTTCTATTTTTGCCAATTGAACATGTGACGTCCACAGTACATACATATTATATGCTCTTGCTGTTCGTGATCGCCCCGAGGCATTTATCGACACTACGTCAAGATACCTGTCATGTACACCTGACTTGTCATCGTCGATTTGCACTCATTTTTTTTTTAAATTCAGTCTTCACAGGAAGCCTCTTCTTGACACCCTCGTCTTGCACGCTGTCTTAGAGACCAAAGGCACTGCACCTTTCCGAGCTGGCAGCCTTGGCGTTGGCTCCTTGGGTCTTGAGACACACTGGGTACAAAAAGAGTGGACCCGCCCCACTTGAAAGTCGAAAGAGAGCTCTGGATTTCTACATATTGCAACGATTCCTCTGCAACGTTTGCGTGGATTTTTGATTTTCCCGTCAAGAGCGACAAAGACATGTCGCAAAACCCAATGTCGATGGAGGCGGCGCTCGATGCGGAGCGTCGCGAGGTCATGGAGCTGCTGACGGGCCGTCCAGCGACCCAGAATCGGCGCTCCGAGTCGCCCTTTGGACTTCGGCCACAACAGTCGCCACGCTCGCCGCTGCAGCGCGTTCTGGACCTCGAAGGGTCGCCAGCGGCACGCGTGGCCGTCCCGCAACGATCCCCGCAGACATCGCCGCGGCCCAGTCCACAAACGGGCTATGTGCAGCCCATCAAAAGCATGCTTGATATTGGCGGTCCGACAGAACGCGTGGCGCCACCGCCGATCCGCAGCATGCTGGACATCGACACGGCGTCCAAGAGGGCCCACAGTGCGCAGACATCGCCTGTGGATGCACGGCATAACGATAAGAGCGTTAAGAAGACGGGCAGCAGCTCTCTTTTGGATGCGGGGCAACTGCATCCACGCAGCATGTCTGACGTGTCGAACCAGCCAGGGTTTGGCCCGCGGGCCACTGGTCTCCCGTCAATTGAAAGCATCGAGGCGAGCCGGGGCAGAAGCGACCCTTTGCGGAGCTATCAGTTTACAGACATCATGACAGCACGGCCAGCCCTGGGTCCACGGCAGCATAGCACTGGCAAGTCCAAGCTGGGCACAAATAGCATGGCTGAGCTCATGCGAGGCATCGACATTGGCAGCCTCAAACTAGGGGGGGCAAGTACAACGCAACGCGGACGACGGACATCGTCATCCCACAAGTCGCAATCGCCGCACGGACGACAAGGCCCTCGCCAGTTTGTGCCTCCGCCGGACCCGACGCCGCAGATTGACTTTAAGAACGCATACCGGCGGCTGTCGGACGCGGCATTCAAGCAGTCGAGCGGCAGTCTCAGCGAGCTTCCGTTCCGTCAGCAGACGAGCGACAGGCTTCACAAGGTGTATGTGGCGCCCAATGGCGATCAGCTGCCAGAGGAGGACAGTAGCGAGGATTCTTCCTGGTCAGACGACGAGGTGCGCGGAAGAAAGACGGAGCGTCCGGAAGACGCCAAGAAGCCGACGACGCTTATGGCAGCGATGGAGGGGGAGCGCGTGCAGGTGACGACGCAAAAGTACAAGTCGCTGCTGGCTATTGATGGCGCAGCCGGTGCCAAGAACAGGGTGCGGCCAAACAATAGCTTTGATAGGGCCATGTCGCAGACGCGCAACTACACGGGCGACGAGGCCAATTTTACCGACATCCGGCGTGCGCAGAACCTCGGCGTGACCATGACGCCAATCATGACGATGCCCAACACGCAGCGGTCCATCCGCATCATTTACCGCGGCGAATTTGCGCGCGTGGAAAAGACGGCGCTGGAGGAGGACCACCGTCTCACGCGCAAGTACGTGGTGGCTACCGACCTCAGCGACGAGTCGACGCATGCCCTGGAGTGGACAATAGGTACTGTTTTGCGTGATGGCGACACTCTGCTGGCGATTTACTGCGTGGACGAGGAGGCCGGCGTCCCCAGTGCCAGCGACGATGAGCCACGGGCAGTGTCGCGTGCAACGTCACGCAATGCTTCTCCGGCGCCGATGCAGCGCTCTCGCGCGGACGACGACCGGTGTCGGGCTGTGCAGGACATTACCGACCGGGTGACGCGGCTGTTGCGGAAGACGAGTCTGCAGGTGCGTGTGATTGTGGAGGTGGTGTACTGCAGGGTGCCGCGGCATCTGTTGACAGAGGTTATTGATGTTGTGGACCCGACGCTTGTTGTTCTCGGGAGCCGGGGCCGCAGCGCGCTAAAGGGGGTTATTTTGGGGTCATTTTCGAACTACATTGTGTCCAAGAGCTCGGCGCCGGTGATGGTGGCCCGGAAGCGGCTGCGGAAGCAGAGCAAGTATAAGGTGACGCCAATGGCCCAGGTGAACAATCTTTCCAGTCCGAGTGCGCGGCATCTAGCGAATGCAAAGATTGATTAGACGCCGTCTTTGCCGTCAAATGCACGGGGCCAGGATGGCGATGTGGCGGCCGTGGCCAAGACGGAGCCCGCAAAAGCAGATATCGCAGAAAGGACTGTGGAGCCAGAAGTCAAGACGGAGGGCACGGCGAGGCCTACGCCCCGGCTCTCGTGGACAACGCCAGAACTGCCTCCGTTGCGGGAAGTGGCGAGTGCAGGCAAGGCCGAGGGTGCTATGCGATTTCACGTGCTAGCGTTACGAAGGATTAATTCGCTGGGAGCAGGCGAGAAGAAACCACGCCGTGGTCTCCGTCTGTTGAGGAGATATTGGAAGGAGTAATAATGTAGTTTGTATTCATGAATGTTTAAACGCGCACAGTGGTATGCAAAGAGAATCCCTGGTTACAAAATAAAATAAAAAAACGCCAGAATGCAAGAGGAAAAAAAGGACGCGGCAGTTTTTATAACGCCTCTGCGATGGGTATGGTGCTGTGGGAAGGCGATGTTTCCTCAGCGGAGGATGTGGTTTTTGTGGCCTATGTAAATATTTTCTGCTGTGTTCCGACGTGTATATCGCGCAGTCGGCCGCTGGCGAGATCAAAGAGACAGCCATGGACCTGGAGGCCCCTGGAGGCAACGGCCTTTTTGACAATGTCGTTTTGCAGGAGCACATCGACGCCTGCTCCGACGTTGAGTTCTGCCAGTCGGTTGGCCTGTTCCTTTGCGTCTCCACAGGCATCGAGGTGGTCCCGATGCTCTTCTCGGAGGGCCTTAAGGGGCTTGAGCCATACGCCGAGTTCACCTGGAATCTCAGCGTCGGCAATACAAGCCTTGGCGCCGCCACAATCGGTATGACCGGCGACGATAATGCAGTCGACAAGGACATGGTTAATGGCAAATTGCAAGAGGGATTGGCAACTGTTATCGGTGGGGGTGATGATATTGGCAATATTGCGGTGGGTAAAGACATCGCCTGGTTTCAATCCGAGAATGGTCGTTTCCGCACACCGAGAATCGGCACAACCAATCCATACTAGCAAATGTTAGTCAAAGGTAAAAAAAAAGGCATGGTGAAAAAAATAATGACCAACGTACGAATTTTTGGTGCTTGTCCCTTGGCCAAATTGGCAAATGTGTTTGGGGCCTGTCGTTCTGTATAGCTTGCCCATTGTTCATTGAAGAGCAAGGCTTCGGCAAAGACATTGCCATTCTTCAGAGGAGAAACAACCATGGTAATTGTAGGGAAAAGAGATCAAGTCGTAGGAAATAGGATTGTGATATTTTTTTGAAAGTAAAAAAAAAGTAAAGCGACGAAAAGAAAAGGGTCAGCCCATGGCGTTATCTTTATGAGAAAAAAAAAACAATTGTTCATTCTAGTAGTACATGGGGGATGGTACGAAACGCTGGTACAGACCAGAAAAAGGAAATCTCCGTTTTTAGGTAAGAAACGGAGATGCAGCCTATGGGGGGCATTTCCTTTTCCTTGTGCTTTCACCCCGTTTCCCATCTCATCGGTGATCATCATGAAACTCATTTCATCCTTTACTTTTTTTTGTGAGAGAAAGATTCTTTTCTAATGGCAATGCATCTTTTTGCACACTGAAAAAATATTGGCAAAAATATGGTCAATTTTGAAGAACCGAAACGGACGCAAGTTCGGCATCGGCTATTTTTTTAGCCCTCCTCTTGGCCGTTCTCGCTGAAAAATTTTTGCACCAAAAATTTCCCCCCCCCCCCAAAAAAGATGGGGTTCAGAGATGGGCAAGTTCAACAATCCCATTTTTTGAGTCATCGGAAAGTTGGAGGTACCCTAGTATCCCCAGCACGACCGGCATTACCGTTTTTTTTTTATGTAAAAAAAACAAAAACGGTCAAACAAGTGCCAAGCAAAAGCAAAAAGCGAACGGCTCTTTTTTTGCACCTCTCGCCAAAACAAAATGCCGCCGTGTAACGAGCTTGGTTTGCGGTGGCCAAGATGCCAAGATGCCAAGACGCAAGAGATTCATCAAAATAGGAGATCAGACGAGATGCTCATGCCTTTTACCCTTTCCAGTGTTTCATTGTCCTGCTGCAAAATCTGCCCTTTTTTTGCGGGGAGATGCTCTGGGAAGATCAATGACGTTTTTTTTGTTTTTTTTTAACTTCACATTGGCTCATTCTGCGTTTTTATTGGCGGAGAGAACTCCACCCAACAATTTTTCTTAGTAGCAAGAAATACAAATTGTTTGTAGCTTTTGAGGTTCACGAAAAAAATCGAAAAAAAGGGATCATTTCTATGGCCATATTTTGTTGAGAACATCATACCCCTGTTGAGGCTTACATCTCGATCTCCGAGATGCTCTCGCCGAATAATTTTATTATAAACTTTCAACTTGTTGGACTAGGCAGCCCACATCAATAAGAATAAAATAAAATAAACCCCCTATTTTGATTTTGAATCATCTATGCTCATCAAAAACAACAAAGAAAAAAAGAAAAAAAAGTGTATGCCGACTACCGGAGTTACGATAGCACCGGCTCCGGCCTTCTTTTGCAACGTGCATCCTTATTTTTGTTTCTCATAAGGATTCCATGGCGCAGTTGCAGAGGGTTGCAATCGTTTGCGGGGAACTCTGGAGCAAGCTTTGCGATTGGGAAACATGCTGGAAAGGGAGGATGCTTAAGACCCTACCCTCACCAAGGTAACTAAAAAAAACAAAAAAAAAGAAAAAAAAATTGAACAAAACGCATGCATGGGGGGAGAAGATCCTTCAAGACAAGAGTGGTGATAAGACCTCTATGAGAGCATCATCATGGAAGCCGAAGGAGCAAAGAGTCCAATCAAGCTGGGCTTACATTGCGGGGAGACATTCTACAGTCCCGCGATGCCAAGTCGTAGTGTTGATCATCTCCATAAGGCAAAGTTTCTTATCAGTGTCATCCTTTTTTCTTGTCTTCCTTTCAGGAATGATAGGCAAGCGAACAAAAAGAATGAGGAGAACTTTCATTCAGAAAAGCAGAAGACTAGTGAGAACATTAATGAGATCCACCAATCATGTTCAATTATTACAGAGGATGGCTCGTTTCAAATGCAAGATGCTTCCAACATAATAGTAGTATAATGCACACGCCGTTTCAAAATTATTTGTAAGCTATGATAGGAAAGAAGGAAAGAAAGAAAACGGTCAAAGACACCGCATCCAACTTCCTACTTGAGCTTCCCGTATAGGCAGCACTGCATCCTCATGGTTATGCATCATCATACCTTTTTTCCATGGCCGAATTATTCGCTGAATTCCATTACACTCTCAATCCTTTTTTGGCATTATTGCTAATTTTTATTTAAACTTTGCAAGAGAAAAGAAAAAGAAGAAACGCCATGCTAAAAGATCCCGAGAGTATATCGTACATTTCAATAATCAAAAAACAAAGAGCTTTTTAAGACATCTAAACGGTAATGGCAGTTTCAATGGCCTTTTGGCGCTTCTCCATGCGCTTGTTGGCCTTGTCACCCATAATACCACCACCCCACTGCTTGCGGGCAGTCTCAGACTTCTCGGCGTAGCCCTCCTTGATGGCAGACACAAGCTTGGTCAGCTCAGCCTTATCTTCGCTGCGGACCTCGGTGACGGCAAGCACGGCAGCCGTCTTCTTGTGCACAACAGTGCCAAGACGAGCCTTGCCCTTGATGATGGCATAGGGGACACCCATCTTGCGGCAGAGAGCAGGCAAGAAGACAACGAGCTCAATGGGGTCAACGTCGTTGGGGATCAAGACAAGGCTGGCCTTCTTGTTCTCAATCAGACCAACAACGTGGTTGAGACCGTACTTGACAGTGTAGGGCTTGGCAGAAACCTCCTCCTTCTTCTTGCCTTCCTTGACGGCAGTGGCCTCTTTGAGGAGACGCTCCTTCTTCTCGGCCTTGGTCTCAGGACGGTACTTGTTAAGGAGCTTGAAGGCCTGGGCAGCCGTGTTGCGGTCCAAAACGTGCTGGAACTGGGCAATAGCAGGAGGAACCTTGAGACGCATGCTCAAGATCTTCTTCTCACGCTGGTGGCGCACATACTCGGGCCACTTGACCATACGCGAGAGGTTGCGCTTGGGCTGGATATCCTGGCCAATGCCATAGTTGCGAGGACGCTTCTCAAGAAGGGGGTTCTTTTCTATTAGTTTTGGATACAATGAACAGAGTTGTTACATACCTTGGCGACCTTCTTGCCAGCACGGGCCTGGGGGAAAGGAGCGGGAGCGACCTTCTTACCGGTAGACTTGGAGGGCTATCATTGAGAAAGACATCAGCAATTGCTCGTCTAAAACTCTAAAGAGACCGGACTGCCGAGCAGACCCAGTCTCAAGCCAGAAACATCACCCAATGCAACGTCTCGCACACAACTGCCACTCTTTCGAGACTACACAGTCGGGGTTTGTGCGAGACGAAAAAAAAGGCGGAAAGTACTCAGTGCTGAAGAAAGACAGACACTGGCTGTTCAACACGATGCCTTGCGGCATCGCGAATACTAGGCAAAGCACACTTTTATGGGAAATGCATTCAGTAGCTTACCATTTTTGCTGTTGGAATGGACAACGACGAGGTTCAAAACAAAAAAGAGGGCACACCAGCAACTTTATTTGGTACCCTTTTTGCAAACTTTTTTTCGCAAGTCAAAAAGTGGGGTCCGTGCCTCACGCTAGGGCTTGACGGTCACATATTTCTCCGATAGTACACGTGCTCCGTTTTGAAGCTACCGCCTTTTTTCCATCCTTTTTGTGCCGCCATATGCGACACCGCCTCGCGTCCCCACTGTGAGAGACCCTCGAGAGTCGAGGCTGCTGGATGGAAGAGAAGGAGTTACAATGGCACCGGCGCTTTGTGTGCAATGTGAAAAGGGCCGGGCGCTGATACGTCGCCCGAAAAACGGCGACAAGCTGTGCAAGAACTGCTTCCTTCGGGTTTTTGAAGACGAAGTGCACCATACAATTACGTCATCGAAGCTGTTTCATGAGGGCGAACGAGTGGCGATTGGCGCCTCTGGGGGCAAGGACTCGACGGTGTTGGCGTCTGTGCTGAAGACGCTAAATGAGAGACACGGGTACGGCCTCGATCTCGTGCTTTTGAGCATTGATGAGGGCATCAAAGGCTACCGCGATGACTCGCTAGAGACGGTCAAGCGCAATGCCTTGCAGTACGATATGCCGCTCAAGATTGTCGGCTACGACGAGCTCTATGGCTGGACCATGGACCAGGTCGTGGACACGATTGGGAAAAAGGGAAACTGCACATACTGCGGTGTGTTTCGGCGCCAGGCGTTGGATCGTGGTGCCAAACTGCTGCAGATTCAGCATGTCGTGACGGGCCATAATGCCGACGATGTGGCCGAGACGGTGCTGATGAATCTCCTCCGGGGCGATCTGCCGCGTCTGTCGCGGAGCACGAGCATTGTCACGGGCAGCGACCGAGCCGATGTGAAGCGAAGCAAGCCCCTCAAGTACGCCTATGAAAAGGAGATTGTCCTTTATGCACACCACAAGAAACTCGATTATTTCAGCACAGAGTGCATTTACAGTCCCGAGGCCTTCCGGGGCAGCGCACGGACGCTCATCAAGAGCCTGGAAAAGGTGCGGCCCAGCGCCATCCTCGACATTGTCAGGAGCGGAGAGGACATGGCCCGTCTTGTCCCGGGCACTGCCGACCCCCTGGCGAGCTGCGGAGGCAGCGCCGAGACCAGCTGTGGCGGAGGGGGCGCCACAGGGAATGAACTAGCAGCCATGGAGGCACAACTGCGGCAAAAGGAGGAGTCGACGACGGGCCTAGAGACGGATATGAATGCGTTGGCCGTGGCACCGGATGGGTCTGTTCCGCTGCGACGAGATCGGAAAGAGGTCCATGGACGGACAGCCGTGGGCAAGCAGGTGCTGGGAAAGTGTGTGCAGTGCGGCTACATGTCGAGCCAGACAATGTGCCAGGCATGCATGCTACTGGAGGGTCTCAACAAGAACAGGGCACATATTACCATATAAAAACAGTTTATTCTACCAACAAGACTCATGACATTCGTTTTTCAAGCTACACAGTCAGCCGTCTCATCTCTACAGAGCACATGTACATACCTGCCACGGGTTGTTGGCGTCAAAGCCCAGCGGCGCCACGGGATTGTCCGTCTGGCCCCGCATGCTGCCCGTAAGCCGCAGATCGCGACGCATCACTGTCCGCGTTAGTCCCGTCTACCTACCAGACTACGACCACCCACTCTGATTGTCCCACATGTCAATGGATCGGCGAGCTCGCTTGCCGCCGTTGGACATGTTCTTAATCTTGCTCATTCCGGCGCCAGTGATGCCAAACATCTGCACACGATTAGTAAAGCCATACCAGAACTTGCAGACCTACGGCAATCATAATCCCGTACGGGATCAGGGTCTCAAAGGGCACCGGCATCGTCTTGTCGTCGTTTCAGCGCTCGTCAAGGGCGAGATTTTTGTCGTCCGCGGCCGGTACGTGACATGTATCTGGTGGTGGTACGTCGCATGTATCATCTAAGTGATGACTAATCAAAAGCACTGCGCATTTACTAGAACTTCCTCTTTTTTCTCGTTGGGGCGCTGCTCTTCTTTACCTGCCGCATGATTTCTGGTTGTGAGATGGAGGGCAGCTCCGGGACCTTTTCTTTTGACTCGACAGCGTCCGTAGGATCAAGCGGTACAAGAGGTACGTTGCTGTCAGCAGTCTCTTGCACTACAGGCCCTGCACTAGCTGGAGGGACACTAGGGGCAGTGCTGGAGATAGTGCTGGAGACAGTGTTCAGGGCCTTCGCCTTGGACCCTACCATGCCTATACGTCCTCTTTTTGTAGTCTTTGGACTACTCTCCTTTGCCGTATCGGTAGTTCCGTCTGTACAGATGGCCTTGGGGACCTCTTCATTCACCACTGGTGTTTTTGTAGCAATACGAGGGTTCTCGCCTAGATGGTACCACCAGTCCATCGGAAAATCCGTTTCTGTAAAAGAAAGAGTGTCCTTCTGCACTCCAAATGTGCACATGTCTTGATTCTTTTTGAAGTCGTCCATGTTAAACTTTTTTAAACCTTGTACTCGCTGCTCTGCCTTGTGAAGCACATTCTTGGAGGATCCCACACCGAGCTGAGGAAATATTGTGTCCAATCCGTAGCCCAGATCCTCTAATTTTGCCGTGAGCTTGGCGATGAGTGTGTCCTTTTCACAAATGTCCGAAACGAGGCCCTCGGTCTGGCGGCATTGAAATGCATACGACGACAGTAATGGATGGATAAACAAACGTCTCACGGCCGCCGGAGGCTGCTTGTCAAGACGAAACGTCCATGATAGTGGTGGCAAGCCACCGGGCAATGGAATCTGCACATCCATGGCAATGCCACTATGGAAAGAAGCCAGCGTCATGGTAGCATCGTCTGCATCAAAGGCCGTTTTGAGACGATCCAGCAACACACGAAGCTGTCCGGTATACGTAGGATCAATGCTTGTGGACAATTGGGATGCCCGTTCCAATATGTCTGTTTTGGATAGCGTTTCTGACCAAAAATGCATGGCATCCGTGAGAAAGACCTCATACGAATCCAGCTTGAACGTTGTCGCCACCATCAATGATGGGGCACCTCTAGGCTTAGTCGGCAACGGACGCCACTCTGTCTTTTCCATGTTGCCCCTTCAAAAACGAAGCACATGGAGACGCGTAGCAATAGTAAGTGCATATATGTATCGTATAGCTGCATAAAAGCCAGACGTTGCATAAATGATGCTCACAAAAGTTGCATTAATGATGTGATGATTTGATGATGTATGCTATATTATATTTAAAAGAATTGAAAAGAGAGAGAGAGAGAGAGTAAAAAAAATGAATAAAACTATGCCTCCATAAGATCCCATGTTTGCTCCTCACTAGCAATAAAGTGAGAACGGTCACCGCCGTGGATCTGGCCAAAGAATGAATCCTTTTGGTCCGCACGTTCCCGTCCCAAGGCACGAATGACCTGCTGTAAACCATCAATTTGTCGTTGCACCTCTGTCCCAAAATGCGAGCTCTTGGGCATCATGCTCTTCCGAATCAGAGGACTCATTAGCCGTCTTCGTAGGGCCTCCAAGCTCGTCTTGAGCGCCAAGAGCTTGTGGTTTTGCTCCACCAACATGCTCTTGTATCTTAATGTGCGGTTTCGCACGCCCTGGAGAAGGTCAATGTTCTTTTCATACCGGAGCACCTCAGCCGCATTCGGCCCAAGCAGACGCACCCACAGACTCGACAATGCATCGGCCTGCTGGGCATCCTGCACCCCCGTTTCACGGGCCACGGTTTGCACAACAGCACCAAACTGCCCGTCAATGCCTTCGAAGAGCGCAAAAAGATCAGCGCTCCGGTGGATCTCGGACTTGACGGCATCCTCGAGGATGGAGAGGAAATCGAAAAAGGCACGGTCCACAATGCGCAAGCTTTCGGCTTTGGTGTCGTAGCCCCGAAGCGTCTCCGAGAGCTGTGTGACCTGCCGCGAGAGGAACGGCACGAGGCCGTCTTCTGCGCGCACTGTCGACTCTAGATGCTTGAGTTCCTTGAGTGCCCAGCCCATGACAATGAGGATATCGTCGACATCATTGCCAATACTCGCCAAAAACACAGTCATTTCCTTGGCGAGCACGGTCAGGGACTCACTGAGCATGTTTAACTGGACGACAAGGACATCGCCCGACACCAGGGTGCTCCAGCGGATGCTCTCGCCGAGGTCCCACACGGCCATGCTCGTGGCCTCGAGGGCATGCACCTGGTCCGTGTGGATGCCGTCACGGAGCACCGGCACAAAAGAATGGGCAATATCGGCTACACGGGCTACATCAGGGACCATATGCGGGACAGACGCGACCTGCGGCTGGACAAGAGAGACGGCGCCATAGGCAGCAAGGAGGACAACCGCGGCTGCGACTGCAGAGCGGAGGTAGGAGCGCAATGGCTTGGAGGGACTGGGCTGGTCTCGGAGCTTGAGATGGAGGGGTTCTTTGGGAAAGGGGGACATGGGGGACGGCTCGGGACTGTCGCTGGGAAGACGGGTGTGCATGGCTTGTAGGAAGACGTCGTTGGCGTCATAGGGCGGAAGGGCCATTTGGCAAGAAGGCTTGAAGGTGATGAAAGGGTCAGCGTGCTCGACGGCCGTGGTGGAGGAGGCCATGTAGCTAGGGGGCAAAGGGCTGTCCCTAGAGGTGCTTCTTTGAGGGCGTCGCCATGCTGGGGGGTTGAAAGAGCTGTCGGAAACTGAATCGTCGAGCCCCAGATCGCTCTCGCTCATGGCGGCCTGATCGACGCAATCCTCTGTCAGCGGGGGTGCTTTCGGGTCCTCGGGGAGACCGAGAGAGCTGTTGAGACTGACTACGCTGGAGGCTGCTGTTGGGTGTGAGTCGTCCATTTGGGATGGGTGGAAGCGGTGGCAGTAGGGAAGTCTTGTCATTCTGGGCCTGTTTGAACTGCAGGGCGACCCGGCCAAGGGTGGTGAGCCAGGAGGGTGGCTCAGAAAGACGGCGTTCTTTTTCGCGGAGTCTTCGTCCGCGTCGTTCGTCTTTGCTTTCTCTTCCTTCTCTCCTTTCTTTACCTTCTTTTACTTCTCTTCCCGGGTCGAGGTAGGCAATCTCCTTTCGCGAGCGTTTCTTGACGTCGTCGCCTCGTATGTGGCACTCGATGGGGTCGTAGTGCTCGGGGACGTCCTTGAGGAGCCGGAAGGGAGGGGGTGGCAGTGGCGGGAGTTCTTGGTTGCGCCAGTCGATGGCGGTTTGCTGCCACGGAGGGGATGGGGCGGGTTTCTTCCAAAAGGAAAAGAGATTGAATCGGGGCAGGGAAAAGGATAAGAGCACGAAGAGGAGTATAATAGTGGCGAGAAACGTGCTGGGCGCAACGTTGACGCTCAGCAGAGACACGTTATTGTGCACGGCAAAAAGAGGCTGCATGGTTGGTGCCAATAGGACGCTAGTGAGATGCTGATGCGGGTTGCTACTACTAGGCAGACTGCGAGATGGATGCGATATTATAGTAAAAATGAAGTCATTGAAGAATAAAATGAATAAAAGCAGAAAAGAGTGTGGTTGGGGTAAGACCAATGCACGTCAGAGCGACTCGAGCCGCGGGTATGTGCATGGATGGAATGTGGTTATTTTTGGCTCATTTTACAGCACAATCTTACATTTTACTTTTTTATGATGCACTTTGACAATGGAATTTATGTTGAATGCGAATGGTTTTCACTATGTAGAATGTATTAGAGCAGCGGCATGTGTAGGCGCCAGACGCCGAGAACCGTCTCAACGGGCCTCAAACTGCACCATGCGGTTCGTGCGTGTCTTGAGAAAGATCCGGCCGCCGCATTCTTTGCAGCAGATGTGTGCATTGCTGTTGTTCCGCAGGAAATTCGTCGCGTCGCAATCCGCACACGTATAGGAAATGTCACCAGCGCTGCTCTCCTGCGCCTTGCTCATGCCCTGCTCTGCAAAGTCCATCGTGTCTGTGCTCTAGTCCTTTCGTTCTCGTGTCCTCTGTGGCGATGCTGCGGCACTCGTGGGCTTGGTGGCGACTTTTCTCTTTTTTTTTTTCTTTTTTTTTTTCAGAAGATTTCTTCAGCGCCCAAAGAGATTTCTCTCAGCGCTTGAGCACGTGATGCACGTGTTAAGGTACGCGTGATGGATACGGATCCGCGGCTACTGACGTAATATGACGTAGGGGCGCTTTAGAGTGAGTCTCGACTTTTTAGTTCCGGTCTGCCATCGTTTCGTGCCATTCTGCCATGCTTGACGCGAGAGACGCTGCAAAACCGGCCTGTGGGTCCGGTCAGCGAGGCCATTACGAAACATGGCTGCACGTTCTCGCCCTCGTTGTCATTTTTGGCGTTAGTTTTGCCTGTATGTCGTCGTCTTTTCCTTCACCTCCTTTGTATACTCACCCACAGCCTGTGGATTCCCACTCCTGAGCAGCCGCAGTGCTCCGGGATCTCGTCTCCGCAGTGTCATCTTCCTGTGCCAGCATTTTGGCACTGGCGTCCTCATTGCCACCGCCTTTGTGCATCTTCTTCCCACGGCCTTTGGCTCTCTCACGGACCCCTGTCTCCCCTCCTTCTTCAATGAATCGTACCCCCCCCTTCCCGGCCTCATCTCCATGATCAGCCTTTTTTTCATCGTCTGGATCGAGTCCTACCTGACCACGCGTGGGGCTGCCCACCATTGCCACTGGGACGGCGACCATGCAGACACCCCTTCGCCACAGAGGGTATCTCCCGTGGCCCTTTCACACGCCATGGACCTCTCCAAGAATCTCCAGCAGGCCGTGGAGCTCACCGACATTCCGTCTTCACCAGGGGACTATGCTTCAACCCCTTCCACGCCTTCTGCTCCTTCTACGCCTCGTGCCCCCGTAAATGCCCCTATTCTCCCACACGCTTCTGTCCAGCCAGATCCGCGGCGTCTGCGCCAGTGTCTCCTCTTGGAGGCCGGCATCCTCTTCCACAGCGTTTTTATTGGCATGGCCTTGTCCGTGGCCACGGGCCCGCCGTTTATCGTTTTTTTCGTCGCCATTGCCTTGCACCAATGCTTCGAGGGTTTGGCTCTTGGCAGCCGCATTGCCGGCGTGGGCTTTAGCCGCACGTCGTACCGTCCATGGCTCATGGTGCTCGCATACGGCGTCACAACACCCATTGGCCAAGCCATTGGGCTCATTGTGCACAATCTCTACGACCCACAGAGCGTGACGGGTCTGCTTATGGTGGGCATCATGAATGCCATTTCCAGTGGGCTTCTGCTCTTTGCAGGCATCGTGCAGCTGCTTGCCGAGGACTTTCTCTCAGAAAAGAGCTACGCTGTCTTGTATGGCACCCGGAGGACGCGGGCATTCATTGCCGTGGCGTTGGGGGCTATTGTCATGTCGGTTGTGGGCATATTTGCATAGCACTACAATGTTTGATCAATTTTATATTTTTCTCTCCTTTTTTTTATTTTATTTTGCCACAATACGCGTCCCACGCAGCTGTCTCAGTGTAATGTTCATGGACGGCAGGTCGTACGCCTTTGTGCGCGGGTCCCAGAAGGCCTGTACCTCCATGGTCACCGAGCACTTTGCGTCTGTCAATTCAATCAAGCCATGAACATACACGCATCCAGACGGCGGTGACTTTTTGGGGGGCCGCCATGTCCGCGCCAGGCCCCTGTGAAAGGCATATGTGGCCATGGACACTGTGTCTTTCATGGCCTCATGTGGATACAGCAGGCTTGGGTGCGCATCCCCATCCTCCTTACCTTTATGTTTATGCACTGTCTTCTTCTCCTTGGAGGCGTCTCGCTTCATGGCAGCCACAATGTTCCGCCGCAGCGACGCAAGTCGGCGCTGGAACGGGCTGCTGGACGGCGACACGGGCGGCAGGGGTGACGTGGGTGTGTCGAGGGCATGGCTGCCAACGAAATGGGCAATGGACTGGGCATTGCGCCAGGCCAAGACGCCGCAAAAGGATGACACGGCAAAGGCCACGGCCTCTGGCCACAGGGTAAAGTTGATCTTGTTCTGGATGTCCACGTCCACCTCCTGCGTCGCCAAAAAGGGCCCAACCGAGGACAATACAATGGCCTCGCGAGTGTAATAGGCCTGTGGCGGCGGCAGTTCGTAGTGCAGAAAGTGCCGCACAACGCCCAGATCCGGCGTGGCATGCGCCTTGATGAGCGGGTGGCGACAGGCCGTCGTCCGCGCGATTTCCAGAATGTCATGTTGGATCCGAGCCATTGTCTGCTTGTCACGGCCCACCCGGAGCAGCGCCTGCTCCTCGGGGCCTGCCAGACTCAGCCGCGGCTTCTGCACCAGCTTCTCCGTAAACGGCAGCGGAATTGCCATGAAGATATCGCCAATATCGAGGTCATCCGGCTCCTTGTCGCCTGACGGAGACTGCACCGTTTCGACCTCAATCGAGACGATTCCGTCGGCCAGCTTTCCCAGGATGGATGCCAGCGACGGCATCACCACGTACGGCACGTACACCACCCAGCACAGACACAGCGCACACGCTCCCACCACAATATTCCGCAGTCTTGCTCTCTGCCAGATCCTGACGCGATGCATCGTCACTGACGTCCCCTCGGCCACCGCGCTGCGCCCTGTCTGCTCAGATGGCCTCGCCAACCACGACAGCCGCGCCTGTGGCCCCGAAAACCCGCGCCCCCTCACCAGCGGCCGTGCGATTGCTCGAAGCATCTTTGCCCTCTGTCGGCCATATGTGGTCACGTGTGGCGCACCTGAAAACGCCCCATAGATCTGGCGCCGGCGATTGGTCCCGAGGCGCCATCACGTGCCGCGCTACTGCCCGCCGGGCCCCATCCTTTCGTCATCAGCGATTGGCTGCTCGCACAGTGTGTCTGCGAGACGCCTGGGGCCACATTGGAAATCCACTGGAATCCGTCCACGATGAAGCTTTTTGCCAGCATAGCGGCCGCGGCCTCGCTCGCCGGCTCAGTCCTGGCCCTGGATGTCGCCCACGTCTACATTTTGCCTGGAAACAGCCCTGCGACGTCGCCAGAGACGTCTTTTCCAGCGTCGATGGGCCGACTGCTGTTTTTGCAGCGTTTGGGGCTCTTGGACAGCGTCAGCTTCCGCTGCCAGGCTGTGGGCGTGGATGCTGTGCCGGAGGACGACGCACTTGCCTTCCTAGACGCATACGGCGCGAACACGCGTCTTTTTGGCGCCCAAAAGAAGCAAGCTTTGGTTCTTGTCGAGGGTGCTCACGACGCCGATATCGAGCTGCTGGACGCGGCTGTGGGCCGTCCGCGTGATTTTGCCATCCACGGCGTGCCCAATGCCAAGGCCACCAAGGCACTTGTCCACGAACTGGGCTCTGTGGCTCATTACGACATCGAAAAAGACGCTTCTGCCATGGACACTGTGCTTGCCTTGCTGCCGCGTCTTGTGGCGGACGGCGACGTGGCCCTTGTCATGGTCCCCGAGAGCAGCCGCAACGCCAAACATGCCTCGTGGGGCGCCATAACGGCCCGTGGAAAGCAATCAAAGCATGCTGAGGACCACGTGGCCAATATTGAGCTCCGTGGCGCCAACATGGAGACGGTCCTCTCCGACGATCCCTTCGCCGCTCCGGCTCTAGACCATAAAGACGATGGCGTTTTTTCAGCCACAAAAAACACAGTCGTCCGTGGAAAGATCCCTGCGTGCTTCCAGTCCTTCAACAGCTGCATGACGCAAACGAACCAGTGCACGGGACACGGCGTCTGCAAGGACAAGTACGTCTCTACCAATGGCGAGGCCTCGGCCAAGGGCGTCTGCTTTGCGTGCCACTGCGTCTCGACCCTCAACCGTCCAGAGGACAGTCCTGGCGGCCTGAGCACGACGCAATGGGGTGGCCAGGTGTGCCAAAAGGTCGACGTCAGCGTTCCCTTTTGGCTGATTACCGGCTTCACCATTACCCTCATTGGCGCCGTCACGCTCTCCATCAGCATGCTCTACAGCGTCGGCGAGGAGAAACTGCCTGGCGTCCTCGGTGCTGGCGTCGCCATTTCCAAGTAATTCTCATCTTTTTTGTGTCTTATCTAGTGCACTTCATGATTGGCGTTGGTATATATCGAAAGAATGTGGCAATCAAAGTAAATTCGCCTATAGTCCGTCTTTATCTCGTTCGTACATGCACCGGCATCCCGTCCTTGACATGAGGTGGCCCATTCGTATGCACCTGGTAAAGCCTCTCGCCAAAAATGGTCTGTTTCTTCTTATTCCTCGTCCCCTGGAGCTCATCCCACGCCCCCCATGCCTCTTCAATGTCAAATGTCCTTGCCACCATGGCAAGAACGAGAATGATTTCCGTCATGGCTAAATGCTGTCCC
The DNA here is from genome assembly GCA_020002325.1 of Chrysosphaeria jannelii. Classification (NCBI taxonomy): domain Eukaryota; kingdom Fungi; phylum Ascomycota; class Sordariomycetes; order Ophiostomatales; family Ophiostomataceae; genus Chrysosphaeria; species Chrysosphaeria jannelii. Next base: position 50,452 of record JAGKRY010000036.1, on the reverse strand, counting down.
GCGCAGTTCCTCGGCCCCTGTAAAAACGGCCGCCAGGCATGCTTCACCGTAGCCCGAAAAGGAGACTCTTCATCCAGCCATCGTTCTGGAATCACTTCGTCTGCACGCGGCCAGAACTTTTCGTTCCGGTGGATGGCAAAGTTGGCATCCCACACAACACAGTCCTCTGTAGGAAACGCCACGCCTGAAAAGGCCTTTTGGCCACCCTCTTCCACAGATGGACCATAGATACTAAAGCCAGCCTGCCCTTGACGAAGCGAGCCAACATTCGTATGCACACGCAGTGTTTCTCGGACAAGTGCCGTTGTAAAAACAAGCTGGCTTAGCAAATGAGGGTCTCTCTGAATCCGTTCGTCCGTCTCCTCGCAAGGTCCAAGAATGGCATCGTGCTCTTCCCGCATCTTCTTCATCAAGTCAGGCTGGCGCGACAGCGTAAAAAATACCCATCCAAGACTAAAGGCTGTGGTTTCAAACCCAGCAAAGAGCGTGTGCTTCATTTCTTCACGAATATAAGAAAGACTCCTGGCAGCATCTTCCTTGGGAACCATGTGAAAAAGGACATCTGCCACGGGGAGTGAAGCATGGGATTCATGCGTCTTCCTCTGCTTCTCTCGCAAAATAGGGTCAAGAAAGCTGTTCATTTTGCGGGTGTCCACCCAGAGCTTATAGTGTCGCCATGGATTCGCCATCATCAAAAAGTTGCCAATATGTGTTCGGAAACAAAGGCGTGGCAGAATATCAAGGAGCCCCTCCGTGAAGAGTGACAATGACGTTGTCTGCTCGTTAAGACGCATGCCTAAGGTGACCCTACCAATAATGTCAAGTGTCATCAGCGTCACAGGCTTTTCGAGAGGAAAAACATGGCCAAACTGGCCATCAGCACCAGAAAGCTCCCGCAACTTTTGTCGGAAAATCTGCACCTCTTCAACGAGAGCTGGAATGTGATTCCGAATGGCATTAGGACTAAAGGCCAGATTAAGTCTCTTTCTTTTTTCCTTCCATTCTGGCCCATTGCTCGAAGATACATCCTGATTGCCAGTGAGAGGATACAAAAACTTATTCTGGAAGTAGGCCTTATCCAGGTTGAATGTCTGGGTGAATTGTGCAGATACAGTAGGGTCCATACAAAATAAAATTGGTGGCATGAACGGCCACATGTCAAGGTAGATCAGAGGCGGGCAGTCATCCATCTTCTCAACAACAGATGGTGGATAGAGCTTGCGCCAGTGCTTCATAATCACAACCTGGAGGTAGTCGCCATGGGCATCACTCGGGAGTTCTTGCATCAATGGTCCGACTGTCGCTAAATGCCCAAATAGAAAGCTGTGGCGAATCATGGGCTACATTTTTTAGCATCTCGTGCAAATTTACAATGACAAAACGCACAATGCCTTGCTTCTGCAGGCGCTGAAAAAACATTCGAATGCAGCATAGTCGGTATATATACCATCCCACTGTGATTACAAGAAAGGCATACACGACCTGTTTCGCCGTCGCTTCTGGCATTAAATCAAGCAACCGCGACATAGATGCAATTGGAAACTTTATTCTTTCGTTGCTCAAGATATGTAAGTTGAAAAAAGAGGCGCATAGTGTGGCTTGTTGGATGCAACGTCGATCATTATTGGACTCTCCTTCTGAGAAACCTCCATGCGTCACAGAGAGCTTAGTCTTCTAGCAACTGGTTGTCCAGCCATGGCGCCCGTGACTATCCCGACTTTCCATGGCACCACTCATCCTTGAGACAGACGGAAAGGATGCCAAAAAGAAAAATCACAATCAATGACTTGCCTACCGAAATTTTGTTGTTAATATTGGCATATATACACCCCAAAGATATTGTCAAAAGTGTTCAGCTTCTCTCGCGACGCTTCTGTTCCGTTTCATACGCCGATTGCATTTACAAAAGGTCATGTCTTTACGATTACATCAACTGGATGGGCAAAGAAAGAATAATGATTTCCTTTTCACAAAACTTCGCTTGCATCCCATGGCGGCAAATGTGGGTAGACCGCATGAAGCGCGACGCCGAGCTTTCAAAAGTCTTTCAATGCTGGGTAACAAATGGGGATAATTAGGAAGCCCATATGGAGTCAGTGCAAGAGAGCGGATGTGAGGCCATGGATTTCTTGATGAAGGCCATTATGGGGACCGTTGCAACACCAGAGAACGATAAGCGAATCATTGCATACTATGCCATTGTCTCTCTAAAAGGGAAACACGCAAAGAGACAGCAACAGCCTTTCTTAACACCGATGGAATATGGACGGCTGGCACGTTTAGTTACAGACAAGATGAGAAGATTCAAGCATCCCTGCAATTGCAAGGCCGCAAGCAACATGTCGGGCTGTCCAGGACACTCTTTGTATGAGTTTAATCACAATAGTTGAGCCTTTATTCTACAATAAAGTTTTGGAAAAGAATTCTTCAAGACATTCAAGTAACAAACTACCATAAAAGCTTCTCACCTCACTATGAGTATCAATTCAACGCGCCATGTGCACCGCCTGGGAGGAGGACGACTCGCTTCTTACGAGCCTCCTCCGTGTCCCAAATAGCTTCTATATCCTCCAGTGCATGAGAAATAATGTCACTTGTCCGCGGAAGGGAAGCTGCCATCTCCGTGATGCCTTTGAGGTTCTTATTAAACAACTCTGGAGAATAGCTTCCAGGCGCTGCTCCAACAAGTGAAATGTTCTTTGAGCGCAGCATTTGTGCACTCACTGGCATATCGTCATCCTTTCCAAGTGTTCCAATGTTCACATACGTTGTCGTCTGACTAGGATCATTCGGAATATTCTTTAAAATGATGTCTGTAACAGATCCATAAACATAATCAAGAATAACATCAATGTGCTGGATGTTCTTTACGCTGGAAGCAAGAGCATCGTCCAAAGTGACCATGGCATCGAGGTCACCTTGATGAACCATGCTTTGTAATGCCTCTTTATTGCGAGCAGCGCCAACGACATGTTTTGCTCCAAAAGATCGTGCCACTTTAATGGCAAGCTTTCCACTTGCACTCGTGGCACCAATAATAAAGACGGAAAATCCATCAGGGCGTTTGGGTGCATGTTTAGCCAGCGCCATCCAAGAGCTTGTCACTGGATTGGCCATGGCAGCCACCGTAATAACATCAGCGCCAGGGGGAAGAGCTGTCAGGACCTTTTCGTCGACGACAGAATAATCTGCAAACATGGAGGCTGCGAGCATAGGGATATAATAGAGAGTGCCCGTCTTTTCATCGATACCTACACCATCGGCTGATGGATCAAAGGGCACCCCTTTGACAGAGAAATGCTTTCCAGTGGCACGTATCTGGACGAGCCGGTGTATGGCTGATGCCAGTACCTTGATAGAGAGTTGACCAGGACCAGCCTGGGGACGGGGTGTCTCTTTGTAATGGGGAGGCTCGTCAAATGAAGTAACAAAGGCTTGGTGCATGATGAATGAATTGTATCCTTGCAAGTTAAGGGTGGGGAGGCATTTTTAGCTGTTTATAAAGAGGTGCAATGTCATCATGACATAATGATGAACACTAATGTCACATGGCTACTCCGTAGCGTGTCTGGGGCTAAACGTAGGTGAGGGTAGCTATGAAGTTACTTGACTCCAAAAGAGTGACGTCACCAAGCTATAAATTTGTAATGTTCTCCTATGAGAGGGACCACTGTGGGAGCAGGTGAGGAGAGCTCTTCTAACGACCAAGAAACACAATGAGAAGCAAATATTGTTCTTAAAGAAGAAGAGTAGTATAGTCCCCTTCAGCTATCTTATATACCCTTCCTCCGATATTTATCGCTACCGGCCGCAGGTACCGAAACCTCGTTGACCCTATCATCGCTACGCTATGCTTCGTTCCTCCTCACCACCTTCTGGTGAGTCATCACAAAGTGATATTGTCCATACAATCATTATTAAATCAGCTGATACCTTTGAACTACTGAGGGAAGCACACACCATGATTTGAACCTCGCTGGACCCAGCCCAACCCAACGCATAAACCAACCTACAGCTCCACACCACCAGTGCTGGAGGGCTCGTAACAGGGTCGGGCCAAGCTGGGAAGCTTGTCCGTTCCATCTTTCACCATCTGGGGTAAACAAGGTAGAGTCTTATTACCTTCCAACCAAATATAGCCATGAGTATGCTGGGCGCCTCTTTCATTGGCCTCGACCATAGCAAAGTAAGAGGAGACTTTACTTAGTAGCCCAATAGCTCTGACTTTGACAAGTTCATCGAGAAAGATTGTAAAGTCTCTGTGGAAAAACTCTGCAGACTGACTGGATTGCCTGTGGTGTGCAGGAGTACGTCAGAAGACTTCGCAAAGTTTTCGATCATCTCAGTAGCTTCACCAAGACCCATTGTTTGGCATAACGATATGATGACTTTGACCGGACTGGTAGTATCGTTGGGATTTATGGTAAACCAGATGGTTGGCATACCATAAACCAAAGATAAATCGCGGATCTTGTTTCTACCAAGGATACGATTCTCACTTGACATGGGATGCTTCGTCCCATAAGTCGGGATCTGGGGCATGAGAAATCTTAGATCAAGATTAGATATGACTTTGTTGTTTCTCAAGTCACTTTCTGCATTTACCAAATCATCATCAGAAATCCTTGACAAAAGCGAGCCAACACGGTCGTAGGTTGACTAGCTTATTTTTGCATTAGAAACAAGACGGTTTTTAGCCTTTCAGTCCATGTCGAATACAAGAAATGGAAACGTATGTATAAGGGGGGTGATAGCTGAAACAAATCAGACTTTACTTACCGAATCTTTGCAGCATAAGCCGAGTCCAAATCATCAAGCCAAAATTGCGGTCGGTTTCACTTTCACCCTCATCATCGAGAAGAGGGTGAAGAGAAACTTCTTCAACATTACAGATAGGCCCACCACATCCGAAAGGAAGTATGACTGACGAATACAAAGCAAAGAAATGGGGATTCAACGTGTCCGCAAATTCAGATCCTCGTGAAGATATAATGACTGGATCACCGCTATTCACTAAATATGACGCCAAGTTCCGAAAGGATTGAAACTTGTCAATAGCATCTGCAGTGGGGGTCATATCAATAGATGCCGATAGAAGAATGACGGAACCATCAACAGGCATATCACTATTTTGTTGAATACCAAAACTTTTTCTAATGGAGTTATCGTCAACATACGAATTGATGAGAATATTGCTAGTAAGTGGCTGGTACGCAGGCTCTTCATTTGTGGTCGCATTTAAAAAAATTATCCGTGGGTGCCACGATACCACTCTACCAAAGAGAGTACTGGGTCCGCCCACTGGCCCTACACTCACTACTTACAATCCTACCTAAATACCTATTTAAATAAAGTAAATACAACAAAATATATTTATAACTGACTACCTACCTACCTTCCCACCATTATAAAGACTTAAGCATCCTTCACTACAAGACTACGCATAGAAGCAAAAGTAAAACACCTAACGAGTAGCAATTTAAAATATTGATAGTATGCCTATGTCTAGGCAAATATAAACATCCCGGATAAGGGTCTATTTGCTAGGAATTCTATGGACATTGTCTCCAGCCCCCTTTAATGACCTAATAACAGTCTCCTCTGTAAAGCAGTCCGTCGTATCTACATTAGGGAATGTAGCGTGATAATAGTCTACCAAAGGCTTGTGATATTTTCCAGATGGTATCGGTAAATATGACAAAGTTTCTATTGATGATGAGTTCACGCTCTTTAGTATTTTGTAGAAAAGATCATTCGGGCAATTTTTATATGGGTATTTGAATTTCAACGTTTCAACTTGGTTCAACTTTGAAAGGAAACCTGGAAATGTCGATAGATGGATATCCTCATTAAGATCATGAATGTCTACTTTCGTTACGTTTGGCATATGCCCTTTCAAATCGCCTATCGTATTGTCATTGCAGGAGCTATAAAATAAGTAAAAGGAATGCAAATTAGGAAAAGCGGGACCTTCTTCAGAAGATGGAAGGCCGTGAAATATTTTACTAAGTCCTTTTTCGGACGAGTGGCCTATTCGAAGTTCCTCGATATTTTCCAATTCTCGAATAGCATTCCCACATGTATACCAACCGTCACCATAGCATCCTTGAAGGTGCAAATGAGTAATCTTTTTGTTGGCTTTCAAAATAGTAGTGACATCTCGAGAGGAACAGCGGGAGAGCTGGAGAGATCTGAGCTTGGTGAATTTATAGCCAATGGTGATGCTTAAACTTTCGATAATTGCCTTTGCTCCACTGATATCAAGATCCACGAGATTATCATTTTGATTGATAATTGCTTCTATAACATTTCCCCATTCGCCTTCCAGGTCAGAAGCCGACATTTTCTTTAATTTTTTTAGATTTTTAATCCTGCCATACACCTTTGCGTCAACTTTTTTTTCAGAAAGGACAAAAAAAATTAATTCGGTATAATGCTTGGCCTTATCTGGTACATATAAAAACTCGTCATTATTACTATCAGGGTTGAAATTAGTTGTTCGTGCCTTTGTTTTGTGGAGATGAAAGTGCTTGTGCGACATTTTTCCCGATAAAATTTTTTTCGAAATGGACAAAAAATTAGAAAATATTTAAGCGTAAAGAACGAGAGCTGGATTATAACTTTTTACAATTTGGTGGCATATTGTAAGATGACGAGAACGAAACGTACATAAAGAAAAAGGAAACGTTCTCTCCCAATCACCCGTGCCTCTTTACCTTATATTACCCAACTGTGCAAACTGGAATTTTTCTTTAGGTGAGCCTTCATAATGCATACAGCTGCTTAGGTAGCGAATGCCTAATGTCTGTAATATGGTTCAATAGGCGATATATTCATTGCCTACAAAATAGGTACCTAGGTAGACATGTATAATCTCTCCCGTCGATATCCAAGACAGTATGATTGTACATGCTAGTGATATTGGCTCCATCTAAATTGCCTTCCCCAGAAATAACTTTGCAGTTTGTATTAATAGGTGGCAAGTGTGGTTATTTTTGCCTTTCATTGTAAGATTATGAGATGTGAAATCATAAAAGAAAGAATATAAAACTCTGTCAGTAATGGGAACAGTTAGTGCTACATACAAAACTCCTTCTCCCTTTTCGTTTAGTTCAAATCTTGGTATGTTAAGGTACCTATTACATTCTGCTAAACATACATAAAACAATTTATTTTTTCTTCTCTTTTGCATTTCTTTTTTGTTCCACAAGCCCAGCTCGAATGAATACATCCCGGGCTGCCTGATTGATGAGAGCGAATCTTCGCGGGCCCAGCTTGTGTCCACCATACCAGCGAGATACAACAACCACTACATTCCACAGATCCATAAGCTGCATTAAATGTAAGAGCCGACTACCAGCTGCTGTTTCTCCATCATCATCACAGTCTTGGTAGGTAATATTATCAGATCCACGGATTCGCCATGCCGTCATGTTATGTGTAGCGGCTCTCACGCGCCGATCTGTGTCCTTTAAATTTTGTATAAACATGGCAGCATCATGGGGTGACGTTACCTTCACGCAGCGAGCAATAAAAACAGACTTAAGCTCGGTGATGGGATCGGCCGTCACCCATGGCACATTCAAGATTGACTCTTCTTTCTCCTCTGTACTGCCTTCAAATACATCTTTTGGCTCTTCTTTAAGTGTACTTTCTTTTACTATTTGCACATACGCTTCAATGGCATCGTATATACACACTTGTCCCTGTATAAAAACCTCTTGAAGAGCACGTTCGAATCGTTCTGCATCTTCTGCTGCGGCTCCATGGCGAATATGACGGCCTGACCCAAGGACACTTCTAACTGTAGGCGCAGAGCTTGCTACCGGATATTCCTGTGGGAAATGGATCCTCAGATAGAGTCGGCTGGATGCTTCTTCAGGTACATCAGCCACATCTTCTGCTGTTGCTGGAAGGCGGAAGCTTGCAAGTACTTCATCCCCATCATCTAAAGAGATTGTGGCATTTCCAAATATTGAATTTATAGCCTCAATTTCATCAAGCAAGTCCTCAGATGCTGTCATATCGTCATTTTATTTCATGGACAAGACTTTTTTCAAAGTACTAATAGTGGAGATTGAAAACCCTCGAGATGGAAAAGTAAACGCTTACCCTGCGGTTAAATCTTATCCACCTTCATTTGTGGGCGATAAGTGACATGCGACGTCATGGGTTATGTAAGCTAAAGATGCCCATTGAAATGGGGCACACGAAAAATGATGGTTCGATGGAGGTGTTTGATGCATTTTTTATGGTATATTTTTGATAAATGATGGTAAAATGTTTATATAGAAGAACTTTGGTATGTTCATAACTGTTAATTCATTAGAAAAATTTAATGATAGATGAGCATAGATGAATTTATGAGGGTTTTGCTACCAATACGAGAAGTCGCTACAGATTCTAGATGCCATCCTAGATGGGTATTCACGCTATCGAGTCCGCAATAAGGATTTTGGTGTGATTTCAAATGATCAGCCTAGAGCATGACTTCGTGGAATCTTGGTGACAGCCTTTCATGCTTTTGGCCTTGAAAAACTTGATGCCTACAGTGAGAATTAATATGGCCGTGCATCCATTGAAGTCTTGTTCTTGAGCGGAATAAAACAAAAACGGCATTGTGTATATTTTTAGGAATGCAGATTGATTTGGAAGACAAGGAATGGCACTTTATGAGCTTTGCAAAGTTCAATCTAGTCAGTTAACAGAGGTACATATGTTCTACCGTACAGCATACATACATCCTATTTGAATAGACTGTCGTAAATCATTCCGAACACATAGGTACCTAGGTATGTATGTACATACATACATTACGCCGAAAATAGAAAAATGCTTCTTTCTCCTCATACAACTTTCTCCGAGACTTTTCTCCTCCGAGGCGACGGAAGCGGGAATATAGGCATTTTAAACAATTTTTCGCATATAGCCATCGGGATCGTTACAATTGCGAGCATCTTTCATCGGATATTTTATGAAATGTTTACCGTGGAAGACGGATGAACGCGGAATACATAACCCTCTCCTCCGGACTCATGACAATGAGCCGAGCCGTGTACATCGGATGGTACGGACCCACAGTTGCGTCTCATTTGGGTGAAGATCATCACGTGTGATCGCCGAGGCTTATGATGCTATAGGTATCTTTCCATGTACATAATTTGAACAATCTCTTGTCAATGATCAACTCACCATTCTCTTTCGAACACGAAGAACCGGCCCTAAAGTTATTGATGGCCGCCAGGGAAGACATTAGTCGATCGCGTCTAGAATTGATTAGCAGTAGTGCATATCATTTTTTTTAAAAAAAATGTAAAAAATTTATTGTATGGAATTGCATTCCAGACCTGATGATGTACATCTTGACATAATTTGCATTGCGGGGCGAAGAATTTAGACTTGCACACATTTAGCAAATACATACGGGCCACATGTATTTATCCTGTTGTCATCCATCCAAAAGCTGAGTATGCCAAGACTCCACTTACTATTAGCAAGTCTGACGAAAGCGTTGGCACCGGATCACCAAGACTATCCGCCCGCTTTTTCTTTTATTCATCGTGTCCCCCCTCTTGTCTTTCATTAATCCGAAGTATCATTATCCAAAAGGAGATATGCCGAAATAGCCAAGGCATTATTAGAAAAGTTTATCATGGCCTCTCATCAAAATGATTCTGTCCCTCCTCCAAGCCCTGATCAACTAGAGAACCGTGGTGATATCAGAAACTCGCAACTTACCCAAGGCCAAAGCACCTTGCGAGAATCACAGTTTTTACAGGAAGAGGAAGAGGTACAGGAAGAAGAAACCTACAAAAATTATAGAGCCGGCTCCTTCAGCTCCCAGACAGATCTTGCTCGAGTTGACACACGTTCTCGTCTTCCAGATAACGACCAAAATGCCATTAGAAAAATTGCCACACAGATTTCAGTAGCTCAGCGACAGCATTCAGTAGAGCCTCCGCCAGATGAAAGTCAAGCAGAATTCGATCCTGATTCCCCGTCTTTTGATATTGGCTCCTGGCTCTCCAGATTTATGCAAAAATCCCACCGTGAGGGACATATTAATATTCATGTCGAACCTGGGCTTCTATTTCGAAATTTGACCATATCCGGCAATGCCCCCGATCTTCAAATACAAACCACTGTCATCTCTTCCATCATCACGGCCCTTCAATTCCCTCTTTTGATTGCCGAAAAGCTCGGTCTTCGCCACGTACCTCACAAACGTATTCTCAACAAATTCAATGGCGTTCTCCGCCATAGTGAGCTCCTTGTTGTTCTTGGCCGTCCTGGTTCTGGCTGCAGCACTCTGCTCAAGACAATGGCTGGTGAACTCCATGGCCTAGAAATGGACAAGTCCTCTGTTATCCATTACAGCGGTATCCCACAGAAGCGCATTACCAAGGAATTCAAAGGCGAGGTTATCTACAACCAGGAAGTCGATAAGCATTTTCCAGAGCTTACTGTTGGTCAGACGCTCGAGTTTGCCTCAGAAGTCCGCATGGCTTCGCCTAGCTGGGCCGGATTAGGCGACAACGTCAGTCGTCGTGATGTGGCAAAATATATTACGCAAATTGTCATGGCTGTCTGTGGTCTTCGTCACACATACAATACCAAGGTCGGAAGCGAATTTGTCCGTGGTGTTTCTGGTGGCGAGCGAAAGCGTGTCAGTATTGCGGAGATGATGGTTGCTGGTAGTCCATTCATGTGCTGGGACAACAGTACTCGCGGCCTTGACTCTGCTACTGCCCATAAGTTTGTAGAGACTCTCCGTATTGGTTCTGATATCACTCGTGCGTCCCATGCCGTCGCTATTTATCAGGCTAGTGAGAGCATTTACCAATTGTTTGACAAGGCCACGGTACTCTATGAAGGCCGCCAAATTTATTTTGGTTCAGCCAAGCGTGCTAAGGCATATTTCGAGGGTCTTGGATATGAGTGTCCTTCTCGTCAGACGACTGGTGATTTTTTGACGTCCGTCACCAATCCCATTGAGCGGAAAGCCCGTGCCGGAATGGAAGAACGTGTTCCGCGTACACCTGATGAATTCGAAGCCGCCTGGTTGCAGTCACAAGAGTACCAGAATTTACTGAGGGAGATGGAAGAGTATGACCAGATCCACCCTCCACAGGATCACCAAGAATCGCTGGCAGAGCTTCGCAAGGAGAAGAACAAGAAACAGGCAAAGAATGTCCGCCCCAAGTCACCATACATTATCAGCACACGCATGCAAGTGGCTCTCAATACAAGACGTGCTTATCAGCGTATTTGGAACGACAAGGTCCCTACCTTTACCACGGCCATTACGTGTATTGTTCTTTCTCTTTTGATCGGCTCTGTTGTTTATGGAACACCCAATGCCACGCAAGGCTTTTATGCAAAGGCTTCTGCTATTTTCATGGGTGTCTTGCTGAACGCCTTGATCTCTCTCTCGGAAATCAACAGTCTTTATGAGCAGCGTCCTATTGTTGAGAAGCATGCCTCGTATGCTTTTTACCACCCTGCTACGGATGCCATTGCCGGTGTTGTTTCGGATATTCCCATCAAATTCATAGTGTCCGTCTGTTTCAACATTATTCTGTACTTCTTGGCCGGTCTCCGTCGTGAACCATCGCAGTTTTTCATCTTCTTCTTGATCTCTTACACTGCTACGTTTACCATGTCTGCGATTTTCCGCACTATTGCTGCCGTGACAAGATCTGTTTCACAGGCCATGGCGACCGCTGGTATTGCTGTCCTTATCCTTGTCATCTACACCGGCTTCATCATCCCTGTCCATTTGATGCGTCCTTGGTTTGCATGGCTTCGTTGGCTCAATCCGTTGTATTATGCCTTTGAGGGCTTGATTGCCAATGAGTTCCATGGCCGAGAGTTCACTTGCTCTGTACGGGTTCCTGCCTACTCCCCATCTGTTGGTGACTCTTGGGTATGCGGCACTGTCGGCGCGAGGGCTGGTCGTCTGACTGTCAACGGCGATGACTATATTCGTGAAAGCTATGGCTACTACTATACTCATCTTTGGCGTAACTTTGGAATCATGCTTGGCTTCCTCTTCTTCTTCTTGGGCACGTACTTTGTCGCCACCGAATTGAACTCGGTTCCTACCAGCAGTGGCGAGATGCTCGTGTATCAGCGTGGCCATGTTCCCGCTCGTCTTCTTGGAAAGGCTAAGAATGACCGTGAGTCTGGTGAAGCTGTGACAAGCAGCGAAAAGCCCAATGGTCCTGAGCTCAGCTCTTCGCAGACAGAGGAGCAGGAGGTTCGCGGTATTCCTCCTCAAAAAGACATTTTTACGTGGAGAAATGTGGTCTATGACATTGAGATCAAGGGCAACCAGCGTCGTCTTTTGGACCATGTTACCGGCTGGGTGAGACCCGGCACATTGACAGCTTTGATGGGCGTCAGTGGTGCTGGAAAGACAACTCTTTTGGACGTTTTGGCAGAGAGAACGACTATGGGTGTGATTACTGGCGACATGTTTGTCAATGGCAAGCCCCGTGGCACAAGTTTCCAACGCAGCACTGGTTATGTCCAGCAGCAGGATTTGCATCTCGAGACGGCTACTGTTCGGGAGTCTTTGCGCTTCAGTGCCCTTTTGCGCCAGCCCAAATCTGTTTCGGACAAGGAAAAAGAAGAGTCTGTTGAGGAGGTCATTCATATGCTTGGCATGGAAGAGTTTGCCGATGCTGTGGTTGGTGTTCCTGGTGAGGGCTTGAATGTTGAGCAGCGAAAGCTGTTGACGATTGGTGTTGAGCTTGTTGCCAAGCCCAAGCTGTTGCTGTTCCTTGATGAGCCCACGAGTGGTCTTGATTCTCAAAGTTCCTGGGCCATTTGCAACTTTTTGCGGAAGCTGGCCGATTCTGGACAGGCCGTTCTCTGCACCATCCACCAGCCGAGTGCCGTTTTGTTTGAGCAGTTTGATCGTCTTTTGTTCTTGGCAGCAGGTGGCAAGACAGTCTATTTTGGCGAAGTTGGTGATAACTCGCGTACTCTGCTGGACTACTTTGAGAAGAATGGCGCTCGTCATTGCGGGGATTCCGAAAATCCTGCCGAGTATATGCTGGAGATTGTCAACAAAACAGTGGCACAAGATGGACGTGATTGGCATTCGACGTGGAAAGATAGCCCAGAGCGAGTAGCTGTTGACGAGGAGGTGCAGCGTATTCATGACGAGAAGGCAAGCGAGCCTGCAGCGACAGATCTAGATCCCGATGCTGATAACGAGTTTGCCATGCCTTTTATGGTACAGGTCAAGGCCGTCACCGTTCGAGTCTTCCAGCAGTATTGGCGTATGCCGTCGTACATTTTTGCCAAGCTGGGTCTGGGTATTTTGGCTGGTCTGATCATTGGCTTTTCGTTTTACCATGCCAAATCCACCTTGGCCGGTATGCAGAGTATTATCTTCTCAGTGTTTGAGATTCTCACAATTTTCTCGGCCATCGTTCAGCAGATCCAGCCGCTCTTTGTCAGCCAGCGATCCTTGTATGAAGTGCGTGAGCGTCCTGGTAAGATGTACTCTTGGAAGGCCTTTATGCTTGCCAATATCATTGTGGAGATTCCATGGCAGATCTTGACAGGTGTTGTCACGTACGCCTGCTTCTACTATCCAATCATGGGTGTGCAGCCTTCTCAGCGACAGGGAATTGTTCTTCTTTACCTTGTTCAGCTCATGATTTACGCCAGTTCTTTTGCCCACATGTGTATTGCGGCCCTTCCCGATGCCCAGACGGCCGGCAGTATTGGTACTCTTTTGGTGACGACGTCTTTGATCTTCAACGGTGTTCTTCAGACACCCAAGGCCCTGCCTGGTTTCTGGATCTTTATGTACCGAGTGTCTCCATTTACATACTGGGTAGCTGGTGTGATTGGCACGTCTGTCCACAATCGGCCAATTATTTGCTCCGACTCGGAAACATCCATTTTCGATCCTCCCAGTGGGCTGTCGTGTGGCCAATACATGGGCCCCTACCTGAAGATGGCGCCAGGTACACTACAGAATCCAGAGGACTTTTCTCGGTGCCGTTACTGCCAGCTTACTGTCGCTGACCAGTCGATTGCTCAAAATGAAATTTACTGGAGCCAAAGATGGCGCAACTTTGGCATTATGTGGGCATATGTTCTTTTCAATATTGCCGTCGCCATTATTTCCTACTATCTGGTTCGTGTTCGTCATGTTAGTTTGTCTGGTGGTATTTTTGCAAAAATCAAGGTTTGGATAGAGAAGCGAAAGAAGAAAAAGGAAGTCGTGGAAGATTTATGAAAATACTCTGTTGTCTTTGTTTTACAATGTAATAATATGGATTTTTTTCTGTTCTTTATTTATTTACAATTAATACCAAGAAGTTTAATAGCCATCTTTAAGCTTTGTGGTCTAATACCAATAAAAAAAACACTTCCAAGTAAAAACTTAGTAAAAAAAAAACGTGAAGTGAAAAGATCATCCTATTTGAGCAGCTAGTATCGTCGGCAACGAAGATGGCAGTATTTTTTCTAGACATAAAATTCCAACTATAGTGAAATATTGTTCCTCTGCCATGAAAGAACCCCCTCCCTGAAGAGAAGAACCTGCTTGAAGCAGCCAGGGCCCGTCATGGCGTGCTTACATAAGAAAGGACTACTTCTTTACGCGGTCGCGTCTCTAGGTACCGATGTACCTCTGTCATTTGACAGGGCAAGACTTTGAAAGACCCCAGCGAGTCGATGCTGCCGACGAGTTGCTAAGATGAGTGTGCGACGCGTGGTCCAGCAGGTCGGCCTGCGGTTTAAAGTTGAGTACACCAATGGAAAAAGCGAAATTGTAAGTGCAAATGCCATGGTTTTCAAGGACTAACAAGACGACAGCTTGCAGAACGGCAAGTTACAGGGCTTCAGAACGGACGGGCAGCCATTGCAGCTTTCCGGAGGGGCACGCCGCATATTTTTTCGCAGCGGAAGAAGCGTCGGCTCTTGGAGACAGACTCGGATGCAGCTGTAGATTTAAAGAGCAGGGCGAGAAAGAGAAGCAAAGCTGTCGATGACGGCAGCAGCTCAGAAAGCATAGCTCCGCGTGTGAGGAGGTCTGTGACGAGAACAATAGACATTAAGAGAAGCTCCGAGTCTGATATTATCACAGAAGCCCCGGGAATAGCTAGGGAAGAGGGTGAAGAAGACGAGCTTGCGAGTGATATAATGCCTCAAAGACGGCTTGTGCAGGGCAGAAAGATCCTCAAAAAGACCTTGCGTGGACCTAGGAAAGTCTCCAGGTCGACTCGCCATAAACGGCGCAGCCCGTCGCCGGAACTCGTCTCTGAGAGCGATGTCTATCAGCGTCGATCTTCACGGACGACAAAGAGCAAAAAGAACATGAAGGAAGTCCTCCTGAGCAGCCTGGACTCAGAATTTCTCCCCGAAGAGGCCCCGCAGCACAAGCGCGTGATTTCTACTGCCAAGGAAACCTTTGAGAATGCGCCACGGGAGTTTGTAAATGCCCACAGTAGCAGCTGTTTATCCTGCCACGAGGGTGTAGACCCTCGGAGAGGGCCTCTTGTTCCATGTCAGGGCTGCTCATTCTCAGTGCACAGGGGTTGCATTGGCCCCCGCTCAGCACGAAGCCATTTGGTGACGAAAATCGGCACCAGCCACCATGTGCTCCAATGCCGCTACTGTATAAATAAGAGGCTCAAGGGAAGCAGAAAGCTCCTCTCAAGAAGAGTCGACAACTGCACAACATGCCGAGCTCGTGGAGCGTCCTGCGTGCCGTTTTCAAATGATAAAACGAACGCCGAGGGTGCAGACAGCATCGTGCATGTTGATGAAGACAAGCTGCACAACACAGCCACGCTCCTCCAACGCTGCAGAATGTGCCATCGTGGCTATGACCAAGAGCACTGGCAAGAGGACCAACAATGCGCCATACAAGATGCTGCTTCTGCCCTTGCCATCGCTCGGCCATTTCAATACAAAAAGTCAAATTATGTTTTGTCAGACGATTCTGGAGATGAAATGGCATCCTCACTAGATGAAGACGATGACGATGAAAAGGTGGCCATCCATGGGGAATCGCGAGAAGTTTGCAAAGACTGTAGGCTCCACCGAAACAAGATCGAGTCTATCGTGGCATGGCGCCCAATAAGCGGCTATGTGCATCTAAAAAAAGGCTCGCCCGAGGTGGCAAACGTGGACGAACGCGAAAAAGAGTACCTTGTCAAATGGACTGGTCTTTCCTACAAGTACTGCACCTGGTGTCCTGCCATTTGGGTTTGCAACCGGACGGCAACAAGTACGATGCATGCCTTTGTGAAGCGAGATGAAGGTCCTGTTGAGGAAGCAAAAGATGCTTTTTTGGAAGACTTCATTCTCGCTGATGTCATTCTGGCCGTTGAATTTGACAAGGGAAAGAAGGCTGGTCGCATGTCAAAGGAAGAAGATCTTAAAAGAACAGATGAGATCAGTCGCATTTTGGTCAAGTTCCGTGGCCTTGGCTATGATGCCATTGTTTGGGACACCGTCCCCGACCGGACTTCTAGTAAAGAGTGGTCTTCGTTCCTGTGGGCATACGACGAGTATTTAAATGGGTGTTACTTCGAGTCTGAACCTGCATCTGATATTTCCAAACGACTGGCGCTCTGGAAGAGCCGTCCTCTTGTACCATATAAAAGCCAGCCATCGTCCATGGAGGGCGGTAAACTGATGAGTTATCAATTGGAAGGCCTCAACTGGCTTCTCAAAAACTACCATAATGGGAAAAGCGTTGTTCTAGCAGATGATATGGGTCTAGGAAAAACAATACAGGTCATAGCCATCATTTCGGCCCTTGTCCTACATGCACCACAATGCTGGCCATTTCTAGTAGTCGTTCCCAATGCTACCTGTGGTAACTGGCGGCGTGAGATGAAAAAATGGGCGCCAGATCTTCGTATTGTTTGCTACTATGGCGGCTCTAAGCCACAGTCTGTGGCCTATGACTATGAACTGTTCCCAGACGGTGCAGGTGTGGATAAAATGAAGGCACACATTGTCATCATGTCATATGACTCTGTTGCCGAAGACAAAACAAGACTTCTGTTCCGAAACGTCACATGGCGTGGCCTTATCGTTGACGAAGGTCAACGCCTCAAGAATGACCAATCCCTCCTTTATGGTGCGCTCAACGCCCTCAGGGTAGAGTTTCGACTTTTACTGACAGGCACGCCATTGCAAAATAATAAGCGTGAGCTGTTTAACCTGCTACAATTCATTGATCCGGAACAGCGTGCAGCAGATCTGGATGAGCAGTATGATGACATTACAGAGGAAAATTTGGCACAACTCCATAGTCTTATTCGGCCATACTTTCTACGACGTACGAAGAACGCAGTCTTAACGTCGCTCCCTCCTCTTGGCCGTATTATTGTGCCCGTTAGCATGACTGTGATCCAAGAAAAGCTCTACAAGTCTTTGTTAATGAAAGACCCAAAGCTGATCAAAGCCATGTTGTCACAGGAAAAGTTGAATGCAACGGAACGGAGTAATTTGAACAACCTGCTGGTGCAACTGCGTAAAGTTCTTTGCCATCCATTTATGTATAGCGAAGACATTGAGGACCGAAATGTCAATTCAAAAAAAAAAGAGTTTCAGAATCTTGTCGAAGCGTCTTCCAAGCTCATTGTTTTGCAAAAAATGTTGCCCATTCTCAAGGCGAAAGGCCATCGCGTGTTGATTTTTAGTCAATTTTTAAAGCAGCTTGACATTATTCATGATTTTCTTGAGCACATGGGTTTTCGTTTTGCACGAGTGGATGGCGGCATGTCGAGTCTAGAGAAGCAAAGAGAAATTGACGCCTTCAACGAGCCGGGCTCCAACTTGTTCGCCTTTTTGCTTTCTACGCGTGCTGGTGGCGTGGGCATCAACTTAGCAACAGCAGACACTGTCATTGTTCTTGACCCAGACTTCAATCCCCACCAAGACCTACAAGCCGTGTCTCGAGCGCATCGTTTAGGCCAGACGAAGACTGTTTTGTGCCTGCTGTTCATGACGAGAGACACTGCTGAAGAAAAGATTTACCAGGTCGGCCGTAAGAAGCTGACTCTTGACCATGCTCTCATAGAAAGCATGGATGCTGCCGATGATGCTGGAAAAGATATTGGCGAGGTGCTTCGACACGGTGCCCAGGCTCTCTTCCTGGACAATGAGGAAGAACGAGAGCGTAAGCGGATTGTTTATGATGATGCGGCTATTGAGAAACTGATTGACCGATCGAATATTAAAAAGGAAGCTGAAACAGAGCTTAGCAAGTTTGCAAAAGTTTGGGACTGTGGTGAGGTGACTGATGATGTCCAGGCCGAAGAGTCAACGGCACCCTTATCTGTATGGGATGAAATTATTCGGCAGAGAGAGGAAGAGGCACTGCGAATGGATAATGCCGAGGAACAGGTTCTTGGTCGAGGCGGTCGTCGACGGAAGAAAGTGCAGTATACTCCGTGGGAAGTGGAGGACAAACCCCCTGAAAGCGACCATGAGGCTGGGGATGAAGAGTTCAAGGCTAATAGTGGAAGTGACACAGAATCCAAGCCGACTACGGAAGAGACCAATGTCCTGGACGTAGAAAAAGTGCAGCCTGAAAACTCATGGATGGATGATTCAGTGGTGAAAAAGATGCCAATGAGAAGTCGGCGTGGTCGCGCTCCGAAGAATCCGCGGGACACATTTCATCCTGATCTCTACGCTTGGCCCACTCCTCAGCGTATGGGTGGTAAATATCCTCGCCCTACTATTTCTTCTGAGACGAATTCTAATCAGGCTGTACCTGAACACCGCGCTGCATCATTGCCCACTCCCGTTTCAACATCAGGTTCTTCTCCGGCAACTGGTAAGCAAGGGCCGCAGGTCGACATGAAAAACAAGGCCGCATGGGATCATGCTTTTACCAACATCATGCTGCAGTCAGAAAGGCGGCAAATGTTTGGTCCAGACAAAATGCAGGCCCTTTTAAACGGCATTTTGGCAGCGAAGGAATTTTTCAGTCGACAACTAAACATTTTTTTGAGCAACGCGCCTCTAGATTCATCGTCAATTGACTATTTTCGCAGTCGAATCGCGGCTCTCTCTAACGAGGAATCCCTAGTACGAACAGGGTGGCATACGCCCGTACAAACCTCTATTTCTCAAATACCAACACAAGCTCCTTCTCAAACCCCCTCTCAAGCCCCTTCTAAAGTACCTCTTCAAGCACCTTCTCATGTATCAATTGGAGGACATCTTCCTTCACCAACACAAGAGCCAGCGCCTCTACAAATGCCAGTGCCAGTAGCCGTGCCCCAACATCCAACGTCACAAGTGCCAGGCCTACCGCCATGTACTCAACCCCAGAGACAGGAAGCTCTCCAAATACAACCATCAATGCTCACAACTTCTAATGTTACTCCGACCATACCAAACGCCGTTGCTAAGGCTATAGCAAGTCGCTTCCAAGGGCTGGATGCACAGGCGAGACAGCGTATTGACCAACATATGCAAGCAGAAATGACAGTATACCAGGAAGAGCTTCGCAGGCATCTTGAAGTCTTACTGCTTCAACGTCTCCAGGCCCTTTTGGTGGCAAGGCCAGATCTGCACCAGCAACTACAACAGAGTACAGAGATTCAAAAAGTTTATTTTGAGCGAATGCAAGCACAACTTCACCACCTGATGCAACAATACGTCCATGACAGGGTCCATCATCGTCTCGCTGAGCTTATGGATGATTTCAGCTCCGCATCTATCCAAACGAATGACAAAGAGGCGACAGTACCTACCCCCGACATTCCTGATGCTATTATTAATGCGGCAGCTGCTGCCGTTACAAGTCATATTGCAAATGACGCCTCGGAAACTGAGGTGGCTCGACAGTCTGCAAAAGGCCCGTCGCATATCATAACGCCATCGATGCTAAGGGAAAAGGCCACGCAGTTGTATTGGATTCGCCAGAAGCTGAAAAATACCCAAAATCTAGTTCAAATCTTGTCCAGCGAATCAGCAAAGCCAAATCCGAAGCTAGATATAGCGATTTTGAGTATAGAATCGAAGATTCAAACGCTAGAGAGGATGGGACTTTTATCTCAACAAGAAGCTGCGGATTTGCGTCAAGAGTACGGAATTATCTTGGAAGATGATTCATTTGCATGGTCGTATAATGGCTGGGCTGGTTTCCAAAAGAGACTGCCGCATGTGGAGTACCTTCTCTCGATAGGAAATACGATTACGATGCAAAGCCTGCTAGTGGAAGTGGCTCTTCGTGTGCAGGCTAAGAGGGATGGTGCCCTAACGACTTTATATGGCAAACGAATCTCTCTTCAGAGTCAGCACGCCAACGCACTCGAAAGACTGAAAAGTATGGAGGGCTCGCTTATAGCGACGAAAAAAAGGCAGCTTGACACTGTACAAAAGATACTTGACAAGATTGCAACCATCGATAAACAGGTAGCTCTGTACATACAGGAGCAAGGAGTGGCAAGAACAAAATCTTCATTACCAGCTCATGTTATGAACTACTTGCAGAATGTTTATCAGCAGGGTCTTTTTAAGACACTAGAAGGCGGTGCATCAGAATCTCATGCTCAAAGCACGCATACATGCGCTACGGCAGATGCCCAAGAAAATGTTTCTTTCGAAGAGTCGTCTGCTGTGCCCGCCAAGGTTGGTCAGGAAGAGGCACCTCCCAATGCACCTACATCTATGTCTATAGAGCCCTCGGAAAAGGCTTATAAAGATGATAACCTGGCAATACGAGAAGCCGATGTGGAAAGACCGGAAAAGGAGACGCCTGTGGAGATGGCCACATCTAAAAAGGACTCTGAGATGGTGGCTGCTATGGAACTGCGGCTTTCTGTTCAAACAGAAGAACCTGCCGAGGTGGCTTCTCTGGGTGGTGACGCTATTGAGGAGCCTATTCCTTTGATTGACGAGATTCTCGAGGCTGCAGAGCAGGTCCATGAAGAGGCCCATGGGGTCATTGATGTCATTGATAAGACAGACTCGTCAGAGGGACAGAAGGAGACGCTTGTGTTTGAAGGGAAGAGCACTGACCCAGAGGACTCGGGTGAAGCAATGGTAGACTGTCCTATGGAGTCTTTACATGAGGTGATGGCCCATGATGATCAGGCAGTGGATAAGACTGGCAATGGCCAAAAGGCTGGGGATTGTACCGAGGAGGCGCGAGAGACACCAACGCCACAGGAGCCATTGTCTCACAGGGTACCCGAGGCGACAAGTGTGGAAGAGAAGCCAAGGGATACTGATGAAGTGATGGTGACGGAAAACAACAATAATACAAACGCAGTTTCTGCGCAAAACATCATGAAGGATATAGACCATCCTCCGGGGGTACAAGAGACAACCAAGACACTTGCCAAGGTCGTGGGCGTGGTGATTGAATTGCCACCATCGTGCAATGTCTGCGAGGAATGCTATCCAACGGGAACTATGTGTGCAAACCTCCAGTGCCCAGAGGGAATGTCCTTTGCCATGGATGAGCTTGCACAGGACCAAAGTTACAGGAAAGGAAGACCAGCAGAAAAGCTGCTAGCAAAAGAACGAAACCGACGGTTGGATGTTATAGTAAGGAAACGTGGTGGATTATAGTCTTTTTTCTTTTCTTTTTACTTTATTTTGGCTACTGTAGTATATTCTCTGATGCATAGCCCTTGTATTTATATGACGTTTTTTCTCAAGTTTTGAAATCCGTTTTGAAAAGAATTATGTAATCCGTGATGGATGAGCGTCGATGACGTTGAACGCGATTCGGTTCTCGAGTCATTCGAGGTATTTCAGTCAGTGGGGCTTCATTTCATACAGCACGTGATATTTAATTTCAAGTTTTTCGACTTTATGGTTTTATTGGAAGAAAAAGAAACGAAAAGCTGAACGGTCATGTTTTAGAATTGAGACGAAAAAAAAATAAAAACGTTGGCAAACGGCTTCGTTCTTTTCTCTTGTTGTAAATATGCATAGAGGCGAGGTGCACTCGATTGTCCGACCTCAAAAGACCCTTTCTTTATCATGACGAAAAGGCGTATATAAGCAGTAGAACTAGAGATGATCAAAGAATAAAGAACCCTCCCCACCCCCTGGCAAGAGATGCTTCGATATGCAAGCACTGTGTAAAGATGACAGGTGGAAAAGAAACAAAAAGAAGAGCCCCTTATCCTTGGATGCGTCGTGTTCTGTGGTACATGCTTGAACGAAACCTTTCCCTCAGAATTAAGCCAAAAGGGTAAAAAAAAGAGACGAATAGAGACACGGAAATCCCAGCACCTCGCATCCCTGCTGTTTTCTCCCGTGTTTTTGCCATTTTTTTCAGTGGTCGTTTTTTAAAATTGTTTGGGAGTTGCCCCTTTTTTTGCCTCGAGAAAGTAAAAGATCTCGAGATGCGAGAATAATAATCTTCAAGAGAATCATTATAAAGAACGCGTCTACAGATTGTGGTCGAGTATGTTGTGATACTTTGGTGAGAGGGACATGAAACTAATAGGGGACACAGCGGAATCGAAATGAAATAGCATTTTTATCCCAGGCGCCAAATACGAGGACTTGCGGTAAAAATATATAAGGTATAGATAAAAAGAATGATGGCGGTTTGGGAAACGGAGGATGAGGATACGCCGATTCCTACTCGTTCATTCGCTACCGATGCCCAGGCTACCTCGCGGGCAGCGTCCCGAGCATCGCGACGATCACGGCGGTCTATATCCTCCAGAAGACCAAGCGTTTCTCCACCGCCATTGCCGGGGCCCGAGAAGCCCGATCGCGGCCGTAAACGCAAATCCAAAGACTTGGCCAATGATGAGGGTATTAGTATATTTGATCCCCGACGTTTTACACCAACTCTTCATGCCAATCTTGTATCTGAAATCCTCTCTCTTCGACGCGACCAAGAAGAAAAGCTTAAATTCATCGAGGGCCTCGAACTCACTCTTCATAACTCTACACGCGAGATCCAAATCCTCAAAGAAACCGAGCTGGCCTCTGCTAAGGAAACTCGATCCCTGAAACGGCAATTGACGGCGCTGGAGGGCGGTACTTCATCGGCCCTAGATGACTTGGCACGGGAGCGAGAAGAGGCCATTGAGGGGGGCAATGAGGCAAAGAAGCGAGCCGAGGCTTTGCAGAAGCGAGTGCGAAAATACGAAGACGATTCCACACGTCTCCATGAAGAGTGGCAAAAAGAGCGGGATTCTTGGGACGAGGAGCGCCGTCGATTTGAGCGTAAAATGCATGTGGCCGAGTCCAGACTGAAGACCGTGGTTGAGGAAGTGGCAGCGTACCAGGAGCACATGGAGAACCTGAATGCACATCAAAATGCAGAGCATCATTCGGAAGAGGAGAAGGAAGATGCTGCAAGCGTTCGGTCCATGAGTGTGCGATTCTCCATCCCCGTGAAGCCAGGCCACTCGCTTGCTGATGAGCTAAACTTTGATGATGATAGTGATGAAACAGAGGGTGGCCGGGCCAGTGCATTGTCCATGCGTAGTGGCATCCGTGATAGCCTTTTGTCACGACCCCATTCGCGTACAGATGTCTACTCTCGACCCCAGTCATCTTTCCATCGCCGTCAAATTAGCAACGATAGTCTACGTCGACCCAAGAGTATTGTGCGTGGTCGGTTTTTGAACCAGGCTGTCCTCGATCGACTAGAGGGCGGCTCTATAGCCGAGGCTGACGAAGAAGCGAGCAGAGAAAAGACAAAGTCCAAAAAAGCCGTCGCATATGTCCACACATGTACGCAAATGGAGCCCGAGACGCCAACGGTGGTGGAAAACAACTATGTGGATGCCGCAGTACAGTATGAGTCTGTCGTGATGGCTGTGGACCAAGGTACAATGCCCATGCATGTATATATCGACTCTTCCATGCAGGTGGAAACGGCCATGAAGAGCCAGTCTACGGGCATGGACTGCACATTTTCCGATGCCAATACGCAGATGTATATCCATGCAGGCTATTCTGATGGCCATTCGCAAGTTGTCAGTGTGTATTCTGATTCTGGGACACAAACATCTCTTCCACCATCCCCCATGATGTCGGATGGAAGCCATTCGCCTTTAGAGGAGCGTTCTACTGTGCCAAGCCTTGATGAGAATGACTACTCAGAGTCTGTCCTTGGCTCTGTCTTGAGTGATTTGGAATACATGGAACATGGACCAGCACCATCCAGCCGTGATGCCGATGCCGATGCCGACCAGGGCAGAATGCGTGCCCAGAACACTGTCCAAATGCCCCTAGAGTCCCCCCTGGTGTCGACGGTCTCCCCGGTTCTTTCTACCGTCTTTTCTTCCATTTCAGTAGCCCCTGTAGCACCTCGAACACAGACAGCCATGGTGGCAACCCAAACAGATACATGCACCTTTTCTATTACCACTATATGCACTTCCATACCACCCGTCACTTGGCCCGCAATGCCTCCCATGGTGGCAGCATCCTCGCAGACAATGCTACCTACCCCTCCGTCTACACCACAAGATTCCAAACCAGCCATGGCCGAATGTGCAACACAGACAGAAAACGAGCCTACACCACCACCCACACCTATTTCCACCATTCCCCTTTCTCAAATGATGATTCCGAGCATCAGTATCCATCCTCCCACTAGTCGTCCATCAACCCCCCGAGAACCTCGTCTTCCACCGCTCTGTAAGGATGTGTCTTGCCAGGTAGACCTGCCTCTGCCCATCCCAACAGCGTCCATTGGCATCCAGACGGAAGAAATCCGCATTGATCAGCGTCTTGCCCATCTACCACCACATCTTCACCCTTCCGCTATCCATTCTCGCCCCGTCTCACCCGCTGATGGATACGCTCCTTATTCAGGCCAGCAGGGCCCTCCTCCACGGAACCCACGACGATTGACGTCACGGAGCAGTGCTATGAGCACGGAATCTTTCCGAAATGCATATCCTGGGAACAATGACAATGGCCCTGTCTCCAAGACGGATCGAGCCCCACGACGCCCTCATCGGATCAGCAGCTTATTTGCTGGCTTTGATGGAAGCTCTGACGAAGCCTTTGAATTTGACAGTGATTTTAGTGATGCTGAATACCGCACTGCTCTCTCAGCACCTAAGCCACGTCTTGTTCGCATGGGCAGACGGTCTGCTAGTGGTCAAATTTCGACACCCACACATATGCAGGCCATGCATGCTCGTATCGAGTCGGGTCGAGACAGCCGGCAAAGCCGCACCAGTGATATTAGTCGCCGCACCTCCCGTAGTGGCCGTACATCGTTTGAACGCGGAAGGCCCTCTGGCATGAGAAAAGCAGCTATGATTCAGAGCGGCATTGCTGCCCATGGCCGAAGCTCGGGTGCATCATCAGCCATGAGCAGCTACCAAAATGACCCCCCCTTTCCCATACCTACAAGAGCTAGCTCGCGAAAGCCACCTACTAGTATAAGTGCACCGAGCGAACGCTCCCAGAGCCCACCATGGCGTCGGCGTGGCAGCAGTCGGTCTCACTTCCGTGTGAACAGTATCCGCAAAGTCCGATCAGCGGCTGTTTTACCAGCAAAGCCAAGAAGTCGACATGGCCGGAATCGTTCACCATCGTACATTTCTCCCGCACCACCATCTCCTAATTTCTTAGAAGAGGAGGACGAAGTGCCACCATTGCCATTGCCCTCCAATGCGTCTATTTCGACAAACAATTCATCGAGCATTGTAGATGCCATTGCACAGACAATGGTGGGTGAATGGATGTTCAAGTATGTGCGAAGACGGAAAACATTTGTTGTTGCCGACTCGACGCGTGACGACAGCTCGAATGACCGCCACAAGCGATGGGTATGGCTGGCACCGTACGAGCGGGCCATTCTTTGGAGCAGCAAGCAACCATCAAATAATAGTCACTTGATGGGCAAATCAGGCCGAAAGCTGACCATCCAGTCCGTTCTCGATGTAAAGGATGACAACCCCCCACCCAAGGGCCAGGAGGTCTTTGACCGATCCATTCTCATCTTGACGCCGGAGCGTGCCTTGAAATTCACAGCCACGACGAAGGAGCGGCATTACCTCTGGCTCACAGCACTTTCCTTCCTTGCCCATTCCCAGCAGGCCGTCCCAGAGAATATCATTGCCCCTCCAAAGCCCCTTGCCGAGCTCAATCGTCCCAAGGGCCGCCGAGCCGGTATCCGCGACTCCATCCGCCTCACAAAGACAAAGGCAAGCTCTACCTTTTCCGTCTCAACCGCCTCACCATCTACCCCCTCTGTCCCCACCATGCCCTCGGCCCTCTCCATCCCCGCCGTACCGCCTCTTCCGACGCCAACACCAGCACCCACCCCTATTGATACCCTACCCGCCAATATACCGGCCTATGCTGCGTACCGGCCCGAATATGTGCCACCAGCATCCATCCGATCCGTGTCACGATCACGGACACCCACCCACCAGCGAGATATTTCGCGCGATACAGCAGAACCGCCCGTCATCGCACGCTTCCATGGTCGCAAGCGAAGTAATACAGGTGGTCATGTTCCGCCACCGCTTTCATTCCGAGGTTTTTCAGGCCCTGTTGGATCACCGCAATATTACCACCACCCATCGGGTAGTATAGCGGGCCAATCGGATGCACAGTCACAGGCATCATGGGACTTTAGCTTCTCCAACCACTCTCGGCCATCAGATGCATCCTCGCGACCCAGTGGACAGGTCATGGCGAATTTCTTCGATGCTATCGGCACCGTTCGTATGGAAGCCTTTATCAGTCCACTCGCCATTTCACAGGTCGACGACTACTTTGATGAGCGAGACGAGCAAGATGATCGTGCCCGTAGACGAAGCAAAGAGCTGCGGCGACGACAAAGCCGCAGCCGAGGCTCATGGCGACGTAATGATGGTGATGATGAATCTTTCAAAAGCAATCCCTTCCGAGGATTTTAATGTCATTCTTTTTTTTTTCCTTTTTACTTTCCTTTTCTTTTTTACTTTCCTTTCCTTTATAATTTTCTTCCTTTATTTTTCCTTAAACTCCATCATTCTTTTTTCTTCTTCATTACATACTGCATATCGATGCACTCATTCAAGGTTTCCTTTTTATTTCTTATTTATCATCTATTTTCTCATTATATCCCCCAACAATACTGTATATAGTCTGTAAACGCTTGTATTCAAAAAGAAATAAAAACTCATATTCAATACATTTTCAAAAAAAAAAAAAGACCCGCCAAAAAAATGGTATTATCGCATCACCCAAAGAAAAGAATAATGTACACAAAAAGAACGTTCCAAAAATAATGCTCTACTCCATCAAGGCTTGCCACTGCGAATGTTGTCATACTTGCTTTCTGGATAGCTCAGAAGGTTTGGTGTCATGTCCATGCTTCCAAGCTTGCTCTGCATAGCAGAGATCAAGCTCTTCTCGTCTGTACCGTCACCACTGGCTTCCCAGTAAACAGCACCCCCTAGCTTTTTGCTAATCACATACTCGGCCTTTGTCTGCACAGATTGCACATTATCGTAGCTTATGAGTTCTTGCGATGAGTTGTCGTAAGAGTAACTTGCTTTAGCAACGTCATCGTAATACTCAATAGCTCCCTCATGAGGAAGATCCTTGTACAACCAGACACCAGCTTCCGTAGTACCGGCTCCAATGCCAGAATAAGGCTTTCCCAGACCGCTCGTCGACTCAAAGGATCGACCATATAGTGGAAGACCAAGCATAATCTTTTCCGATGGAATGCCCATGGCCAAGTAGTCAGTCACTGCCTTATCTGTGCTGAATTTGGTGGCCACGGGGTTTTTTGGATTGAGGTACAAATTCGCCTGATGACCAGATGTCGTATCCCATGACCCAGCATAATCGTACGCCATCAAATTCCATGCGTCAATATAGGGATCCATACCGTTCATATCCATTGAATTGTAGTGTGTTGGGCCAGCAGGGCTGGCAATCGTAATCAGAAAATGATAACCAGGAGCATTCTTTTCAGCAAAATCATCCAGCGCCTTGCGAAGCTCTTGCAACAGTGATACAAAGCTTTCGGCCTCAGTGGTATTGGATGGATACTCCCAGTCAATGTCAATGCCATCGAATCCATAATCAGACATCATGGTGATGGCAGAGGTGATGAAATTTTGACGGCTTTTCGGTGAAGCCGCCACGGGTGGGAACTTTGGGGAATATGTCCATCCACCAATAGACAGCATAACCTTTAAATGACGGTTGTTCATCTTCAGCTTGTACAGCTGCTTAACGCATCCATAGGCATTTTTACCAGTGTCATTCCATGAGTCGTCTGGATAATGCTTTTCGGTGTCAGCATAAGAGTCAGATGTTTTACTACAGATTAGCGGTGCTCATAAGGAATAGATTGAGCCTACACGGTACCATCCTGACTGATGTCAGCGAATGCATATATAATCCTATTCACTTTATCCACAGGAATTTGCTGTGGCTGAAAATTAGCACCGTATATGCCCCTAACATAATGTTAGCTTCTAAAAAAGGTTCCTTCACCTACCAGTTCGTAAAGTACAAGGAGGAAGAATAACCACCAGTGTCTCTTCGGCTAAATATGCGGTCTACACTAGCACCTGGCCTGTTAGTAGCATTCGAGGCTGCCGAAAGAATAAGTCCACCAAGAGCTGAGCGTCGTATTGGGGCTGCCTTATAAAGCGGATTAAGGTTTCCATCTTCGATTCTAGGCTCTGAGATGGGTGCTGGGAGGGCCGAGGCAATTGTGAGTAAAAGACTTGCTACCGCAATAGACTTCATTTTAGATGGAGATGGATGTCTTTACAGTATTTTGAGTTGTAGGGCTGGATAGTTATATATATTCTTGTGGATAAATATGAGTAGACCCAAATGCTACTCTTCGTTAATCGTCTCACCCAGGAGCAATTGTAAGATTTGGGTATAGTAATATGGGTGGGTTGACGAAGCAAGGGAGACGATGCACAGATCAATTTATAGCCCCGAAATGAACGTTGAAATGGATGTTTAAGACAGACCGGCTTGCCTAGACAACGGCAGTTCGAGAGGTTAAAGAATGTTACCATTATTTAGACATACCAATGCCTTTTTTAGCAATTTTGAACGGAAGAGAAAGAAGAAGAGGAAAATACACACTTTGGAATGATTGTGAAGAATTAGATTCTGGATTGCTTCTTCGACGACGAATTATAATTGGTTTTGTTCCAAGATGAGGTTTTCTGTGATATAATCGACACTGGATCTACACTTCCATGCAACGTGAGAAAGAAATAAGGCTCATCACTATTCAATTCATTTTTGATCATTCCCGTTCAATGAGAGTCGCGAAACCTTTTTCGATAATAGCCTCATTTTTGGTCTTCAGATGAGGGTTTGCCCTACATCGAAGCCAAATCATTCAGGAAATTTCCCCTAATGTGTGACGATGCGCATCTCTTGACCCTGATCATACGTCATCGCCCGTGGTTTCAAACCCTGATGGATCGATATTCAAGGGTGTAAAAACTCTGCCATTGGAATTTTTCCACTCGGCTCGGAATGAACTAACTGTCCTTGCCGTTTCTCATTGCGTCATGAGCAAAAAATGTTGCAAGTCCACGGGGGAACACAGTTTATCTTCATTCCAGCTGAAGGCCTCTCCATTGGCAAGAAAAGGACGGGTGAAATTGTTATCATTTGCATCAAGAAAAAAGAAACAACTGCACGTTGCATTGATGGACTCCCTTTCCGCGCATGTCTCTTGGATGCACATGTCCGATTGGGTTCAATTATCAAATCTAGAACGATCTTATTGTTCAGCCCTTCATTTGAGCTTTTTTTGATCTTCACAATCATTTTACTATGCATGTCTCTCCGTGTAATATTGCACTCCAGCGCATTTGTCATTCGTCTTACCATATGTTCTCAATCTTCGCAATATCCTAACAGCACTATTACATTGAGCAAGTTTATTCTTCCTTTTCTCGGAGCGAGTTGTAATGCTCACCCAGACTAAACCCGTGTCGGTAGTATACGAGCCATAGCTTTGACCGAGAACCATCGAGCACCTCGGGAATGGTCTCCATTCGTCCATCGTGGAGAATGCAGAGATCGACGCCATACGCAGCAGACAGAGCAACAAGCTCCAGCTGTCCACCCCACTCCGCTGTCTCTCGCAGCCGCCTGGTGTAGACGTCCAGACTCTCTTCTAAAAAAGGAACAAAGTCGTCTGGATGGGCTTCCATGTAATCTGCAGCAGCATTGCGAACCTGTCGGTAGTCTGCATGCCTCCCAATTTGTGCCAGCTGATCTGAGATGGACGAGAAGAGACAGTGTCCGTCAGGACGAATGGGAAACTCTTGTCGGCCATTTTTTACAATGAGTGGCTCGAGGAGTGCTCTTTCTGCAGCTGCATGGTCTGCCATTGTCAATGCCTCTTCTGCCGCCGCATCTACGGAAGCCTGCTTTTCTTCTGCACGCCGAGCCAGCCGTTCTTTCTGACGGTTCCGTCTTGGCTTGGACACAGTCTCTACCGGCCCATTTGACGCGCTACTGACTTCTTTTTGCTCCTCTATGTTCTCAAGGTCCTCATCGACCTCTGCAGCCTCTGCGTTTTCCTCGCCTTGAAATTCACCCTTGGCTGCTGCTATTTCTGCTTCATGCTTCTCTTTCAATTTTCGTTCCATTGTGGCACATTCATCATTAATGCTCTTTCTCGTCTTTTTAGTGGCATTCTTTTTTTTGCTCGTGATGCGGCCCTGGAGGTCTTTCAGCTCCCGCCGATGACGCGCCAGGACATCATCGAGCGCTTCCGTGCTTTGCATATTCAACGCCATCAATGTCCTTCGAATTTCTATTGTGGGGCTTTATGATAGTGACCCACTTGCTTTAACGTTGCAAAAAAGCACTATAAACCGAGCCGGTTCCTCCACTTGTCTCTGTATGCATACCCGTAATTAAGTCTTGCTTTTATCATCACTTCGTAACCTCCTCGATTGCCTAGAAAATAATGGTGACTGATCTCCGTGAGTGTTCTCGGAGAAAAAGCCACTGGCCAAGGTCCAATGAAATCCTCATTTCATTCTGTTACACAAAGTCAGATCAGCTCGGTCACAGTTTTTACATACCAATATGTTTTATTATTCTACTACAGAGATGTATGGAATTTATAATATGGCTCGAAAAGCTTCATACCTTGAAGGCTTTTTGAAGGTCAAAGTACGAGTGATGTGTACAAGACTCTCATACTGGGTTGCGGTATGGGACCGCCCGCACCTTACCTGTTTTGGTTAGTGGATCTGTGTTGATTGTTAGTTGCATGGCTCTATGCATATGGGCGATATGCATGTAGGAGAGCCTAGGAGATGTTCTATGGGTCCTTTGGACTTAGTTTAGATGACACACACTCTTTTCCTCATACTTTCGGCCTCCCTAGGTGCCTTCACAGGCGCCGGACCTAGGGAGATCAAAAGTGAAAGGAAAAGAGTGTGTGTTCTCTAAACTAAAAGATCTATGGCCCTAAATACCATCTGTAGATATCACGTGATACATGAGTAGGATCCATGCATCTAACCGATCCATACCAACAGATCCACTAATCAAAAACTGAGGTAGGGCGGGTCCCATACGTACACAAGACGCGGAGTTAGTGCTCCCTAAAATCCGCTGCTAACATGTGGTATGTACATGTCTATGTAACCCTATACATACTACATATTAGGTACCTCTAATTGTGAAAGATCACGGAGCTGTCACTTGCGTGGTATGTATGTAATACTAGCTGTTTTGGCATGTAGCCGCCACCAATTTATAATTACAAATCAACCATTTGTTTGCTTCTTCCGAGTCTTTTTTTGAGTAAAGAACCAATTCTGTGGATCTTTTACTAATTACCAAAGCTCTGACGAGGAGCTGTCTTCTTGTGAATTAGGCTCATCCATTCATGCATGTAGCTTACCTTGAGGGGTATTTTTTGATTTATAATGAATATTTGAAAATCTATTGAATGTTTCATTGAGTCTCAAGAGGATGAGATGAATAATGGAGTTTTAGTAGAATGGGTGGTTTCACGTAGGAATGTAGTTCTAGGTATAAAGAAAGGTAACCCTCTTCCTTTTTTTCATATATTTCATCAACCTTGAATTCTATCCATTTAAAAAGTAATCTTTCAAGAGAAAAAAAAACAATGACCTATCCACAGATTGCTTTAGTCACTGGCAGCAACCAGGGTATTGGGTATGAGACTGTTCGCCGTCTCGCTCGTGACCACCCTGGGTATACTGTCATCATGACAGGTCGTCGTGAAGATGCTATCCTCGAGGCTGCAAAGAAGCTCAAGGCAGAGGGTATCACCAACATTGACCCATTTGTTCTTGACGTAACCTCGGACGAATCGATCCAAAAGACGGCTGACTATATAAAGGAAAAGTACGGCCGTCTTGACGTTCTTGTCAACAATGCCGCTATTTCTGTGACAGGCATTGTCCATGAGTTCTCCACGCCACCTGCCAAGACACGGGAGCACTTTTCGCGCATCCTTGACACCAATGTGACGAGCGTCTGCACTTTGACCGACGCCTTGATTCCTCTTTTGCGCAATGCCAAGGCACGTTATGCCGAGAACAAGGTGGACTTGAAGCCACGGATTGTGTTTGTGTCAACGACACTGGGAAGTATGCACGAAAAGGTTGTTGGGCAGTGGCGTCAGAATCTCTCCTATGCATACACGGTGAGCAAGACGGCTTTGAACATGCTTGCCCAGCACTACATTGTCGACCTTGAGCCTGAGGGATTCCTTCTGAATGTTACCTGCCCTGGTCTTTGCTCTACCGGTATGAACAACTATATAGATGGAGGGGACACGGCCGAGGATGGATCTATCAACAGTGTTCGCCTGGCTACGCTCCCCCCGGGTGGCCCTTCGGGAACCTTTACGTCTCGTCAAGGTCCTGTTGAATGGTAAATTTCCAATATGCAATACAATTTCGCTTCTTTCCCATAATAAAGCGACAAAATTTTGATATTACTGTGCCGTGAATAATATCCGTTTTTGTCTTGGGATGCAGCCCACCATTAAAATACTGTATTAAAATCGAACCATCAACTCGTCCTATTAGCGGCTCGGTTGCTTCCGTCCTTCATGATCTGCCAGTTGTTTGCACACAAGATGAGTTGAATATATTCCAGCCGCCGGCTCATCAAACATGTGGTGAATATATGACCAACTTTTTTGCCGCAGGAGCACCCAGCTACGTTTCGGATCCTAATGCCACAGCTGACTGTGACTACTGTGCCTATAAAGTCGGGGATGAGTTTTATGAGTCGTTAAACATGACATTTGATCAGCGTTGGCGTGAGGTTGGAATTTATTTGGCTTTTATTGCTAGTAATTTGCTCATTGTTTTCTTGGCAACCCGCTTCCTTCGGTATCACCGTCGTTGATGGACTTCTCTCCCTTATTCACAGCACTTTTGGTTACTCATACGATTATAATCGTTGCTTTCATTGGGAATAAAACATAATACGATCAGATTAGGTGTAGATGTAATAATCGACTCTAGTGCATAAAATTTTGTGGCAGCTCTATAATCCAACACTTTGATATACTGAGAAGTAGCAGAGAACGTGACAAGCAGTGGTAAGCCTGCTTAGCATCATGACACTAGTGGGTGCGTTGGGTATTTTGGATGGATGTATTCTTTTTAAAAAGTCAAAACGGCGCCTATTCATACGGTAGCTTTGACTCGCTTTCATGGCCAGGCCCTGTTGGGACGACATCTTTGACAGGATGAAGGAACATGGCTGGTAAGCATGGCCGTCCATGCTCCATCTCCCACTCGAGACCCCCCATGCCGCTGTCTTCATAGCCCACCCAGTTGTTATACAATCGCTGCGGTGGCTCGGACCGATAGTACCACGTTGTGCCCCGGTACCTCCCTTCACGACCCCATCCCATGGCGCTGTCAGGGCCTCCAGACGAGCCGCCCCGTGGCCCATTGTTGAACCATCGGGCCAGTCGCTCTGCCGGCCATGGACGGTCCATAAATACAGGCATGGGCGCGTAGACAGCCTTGAGCCCATGCAAAAGGGCCACCGTCCCCGGAGCCATTTCTGAGCCGACGTGGTTTCCTCGTAGGTTTTCTACGTGCATGACATCCAAGAGACGTCGCGAGAGACGCGTCTGCGTCACAATGGACGCTCTTCGTGGAAGTGCCTGCGAATCATGCGTCTCATCATTGTACCCCCAGACCTGGTCCGCCAACACCCATCCACTCCCGACAGGCGCAAACAGGGGCGACAGCGTAATCAGGTCTGCGTCTTCTCCCACACCCCAGGAAAAGGGGTCATCTGCAGGGGATTCTGTGGGTGGACGAGGCCCAATGGGCGTAATGAATGGAATGTCTGAGGATGCCGGTGGTCCCCAGATGGAGGATTTTCTTGACATTTCGTCAACGGCATGGCGGAACTTGGTGTCATAGCCCCCGTGGTATTCTGGGATGTAGAACCGCTCATTTCGCTCCCAGAGACCACGACGCGGTTGCTTTTGCGCAAAGACTGCGAGTTTTTCGAGCATGTCATAGGCATGGCCCGTGATGCGTGCGTCCATCTCCCAGTTCCATACAAAGTCAAACTCGCGGAACTCTTGCATGAAGTTCTGCACACAGAGCCATTGCGCGTTGTGCACATGGGCAGCATAGCCGTCGAGCTGCGTGTATGTCGATTGGACAAAAGCGTCGTTCCAGAGAAGCGTCATGCCGGCAAACTCCTTGGGGACAGATGTCTCGAGAAAGTGCTCGTACGTCGCGTTGTCGTGCAGATTGGCACTGCCATCCTTGACGTGCACAAGCAAATAGACCTGGTACTCGCCGCCAGACAACAGATTGAGCTCCGAAACAAGGGACCGGATAATATAGCGGTCGTTTTCAGTGTATGTTTTCCCGGTAAACGACCGCAGGAGAATGGCCGTGCGAGACTCCTTCTTTTTGTCGTTGCGACGGATCTTCTCATCGCAGTCGGCACACGTCGCCGTCTCGGGCCGAAGAGACGTCCAGCGCGCCAGCTGCTGATGCGTCTTGTCATTGCTGGACTCGTCTCTTTGCTCCCGGACATCATTGTACAGGCCTAGATAACGATTGGCGGGGCCGTCGAGGTCGTACCGTGCTTGGTTTGCATACACACAGTCCAGCTGCAGCTCCCCCCAATCCACCGTGTCCCTCTTTCCATCAGGAAGAGCATAGATGCCCAGACGGGTGTCACGCTCGTAGCAAAGGCCTTTGTCGATGCCAAGGAGGTTGTAGCTCCCAAAACTAGGCTCGGGAAAGTCCTTGGGCGTCCCCTCAAAGGCTGACACGGTTTCGACGGGCCGTCCGAGGGGTCCTTTGCAGACAGCGCGTCGTGCGTGCTTCGAACGTCGCCACGACCAGGAATTGTAGTTGGGATAAGGATCTACACGCGATGGATGTTCTGTGCTAAAACTGGGTGCTGTATCCCACGGGGACAGCTTCAGCGAGTACTTTTGGTCCTTCTTCTCCTTGGCAAGATGGGAAACTGTACCGCCATAGATGCTCCCAGCTTCTGATTTTCTATGGATTAGTTTACCCCTTCTGCTTGCCGTGTCGCTGCCAACCTACTGTCCAGCCCGTCTGTATTCGTTTTCAAACTCGGTGCGGATTTCCTCGTCGCTCTTCATTGACATGACATTGACATCGTCAAAGGGAAGACGATCTTCGTCAAATTCCGACTCCTTGGGCGTCTGCAAGCCCACGCCTCCGAGCCGGAAGACTACCCCATAGCCTTTCCCGCCCATCAGGTCTGTCTTATGCAGCCTTGATGCCAAATGGTGGGCATTGGTCCACGAAACAAGCATGCAGTAAATAAGAACACTGCCCAAGGCGATATACACCAGACGACGGGGCCTTAGTAGCCGCGTCCATCCGGATTTCCCCCACGCAGACATTGGCACTGATTTCATGTAGTTTACTGGTGAAGAGAGAACAAAAAACGGCAAATGGACCCTAGCATGGCCAGAGAATGTGTGTTGTTAAGGCTGTCTTCACTACCCGCTGCAACACGCTCCTGCCCTGCCATGTACCAGCAAACGAAGCAACTGGAAAAAACAGGAGCAAACCCATTCTCGTTTACGTTCGGGAAGGAACATTTCACATGTCCACGGAAGGTGCGATTCTGCGCTTCCCTGTGCACAGTGCGAGTACAGGAATCACATTGCGGCTGTATAGCGGCCATAGTAATGGCTGACCTCAGAAGAGGGGGTTTCCCACAATGACAAACGCTCGAGGGGTGGTACGCACTCAATGGTCGTTACAGGTACCGACGACTTAATGGAATTAATATGAGCACGTAGCCGTAGTACCCCAGTGTCTGGATGCTGGAAGCTGCTTCCGAAATGACGAGGTTCGTCGAATGTTTTGGTGCGGCGTAGGACAGGCAAAACAGGCGATGGCGAGGTTAGGAAGAGGCGCGTACATGCCCCCAGCGACCCTGGCCGTGTCGAGGACATTCGCGTAGTCCCGGCTCCATAGCACCTGTCTGAAGACGTCTTTTTGTAATGCTGACTGTCCTCGAACCCATGCAATCAATGCGTGATGCGATGACTGATGAGACGTGTCTCGCTCCGGCAATTGGGCGACGGCTCACCGCCTTTGTGCTTCTCCCACTGCGTCATTGTATCCCCCATTGTACCCGTCTAGCTTCGTCATTATTTCGACGCTTTGTGTTGATTTCGTCGGCAAAATCGACAAACATGCCCCCGGCCACGTTTGCAGCAAAGCTCAAAGTGCAGCTGAGGCTTTCCATTGCCAGGCTGCGAATGGTGCAGAAGCGAGACGACGACACGGCCAAGCTGAACCGCAAAGCTTTGGCACAACTGCTTGAAAGTGGCAAAGAACAGTCTGCGCGGATCCGTGTGGAAGGCATCATCCTCTCTGATATCACGACGGAACTGCATGAGATTCTAGAGCTCCAGTGCGAGCTGCTCGTCGCCCGCATAGGGCTATTGGAGAGTGGCGGAAACGTCTGCGATCCGGGTCTCGAGACGGCTGTGAAGAGCATTATTCACGCAGCACCCAAGACAGAGGTAAAGGAGCTCCATACGGTGCGGCAGATTCTATGTGAACGGTTCGGAAAGGAATTTGCAGAGGCTGCCATAAAAAACACAGACAATAAAGTGTCGCCAGACGTGGTCAAACGACTGAGCGTGGCGCCGCCAAAAGAGGAGCTTGTGGATGGCTATCTTGAAGAGATTGCCAGGACATATGGCGTTCGGTGGCCTGCAGATGCACTGGAGGACGCACCCGAGACTGTGGAAGAAGAAAAAGAGGACACGTTGACGCCCATGTCGGCAAAAGAGGCCAAGATGGCACGGGACTTGCAGCATGCTGATGTGCCGACATCTCCCGTCACAGACCAACTCCCCCTCAAGGTGACAATGCCATCGCCGAGGACAGACAACATCCACCCACGCATTACTCTCCATTCCAAGGTAATTTCACCAGCACCAGCACCGAAAAAGAACACACAGAGTCCTCCCAAGTACGGCCGATTGGCAAAGACGAACCAAGTAGACGACGACCTTGCTCGGAGGTTTGCAGCCTTGAAAAACTTGTAGAAGTGATTTTATGTATTCATGCATCTCTAGACCAAAAAAACGCCTGTACATTAAACAAAATGGCAACCCCTCCCATAAAGAACAAAGGAAAGAGAAAAAGAAAAAGAGAAAAGTGAAAGGGCTATTCTAGCTTGTCGAGATGCTCAAGGCGTGTGAGGACAACTTGCTTGCTGGCTTCTTCAATCTCGCCCGCTAAAAAGACTTCGTCGAGAATGGCATAGACCTTGTAAAAGTTGAAGACGAGGTCAAGCTCGCACACATTGCCAAAAAACGCATCCAGCACCTCGACGAAAAAGTGAATGGATTCCAGCACAGCGAGCTCATTGTCGCTCGTGTCGACACACGCACAGAAAAATAGCCCTGCATACCGTCGGTAGACAACCTTGTTATTTCGAAACTCGACAAAGTTGCTCTGGTACTTCTGGTCGCGTGGCGCCACCAACCGGTGGATATCTCCCTTGAGCTTAATCTTTTCGTCGTCGGTATACGGCGCATACCACTTGGCGAGACGCGTCTTTCCCCTTGGTTCCATTAGCAACCCGTCCGCGCACCACCATGGACACATACTGCCTGTTTTGTATAAGAATAAAAGACAGCATCGTTAGTCCAATCGAGCATGTGAAACTGTACGTTTGGGGAGGTCGATCGGCCGTAGATGTTATCACGTGATCAGGCTTCAATTATTCAATATACTATCGCCCAGACCCCTCGAACCAATAACAATGGCATAGTGGTCTGATAGAAGCACCCATTCTTCCATTTCATCCAGGCTTTCTACTTGTTCGGCCCTCTGCTGTTCCTCAGCATGGATCCAATCGTTCCAAATGGCATTCATAGAGAGACACTTTGCGAATGTAAAGCCTGCATCGCGTAGGCGCTGTTCCTGGGACGGTCCGTCAGGGTAGACGTCCAGGGTGGGCATTTGTATCCCGCGTGAGGCCAGATTGGCCACCATTGTGCGTCCAAAAGGGTCATGGGGCCGTATGGGCTCGTAGACAACGATCCCTACGTCTTTCATTTTGGCACAAAAGAAATCCACTACGGCCTTGGCCTCTGACGGACGTAGGTAGCATAGGCAGCACTCTGAAATGAAAAGAGTGGATATGTCTGTTTCCAGCCCTGGGAGACTGTCTTGGGGGGATTTGAGGTCCATGCCGTGGGCCCAGACGGTGTTTTTTGTGCCACAAGATGCCTTCCAAAACCCGGAAGGAGACCCAGCAGCCAGAGGGCCTGCAATATCACCTACCAGAGAATGAAGAGCCGGTGTTGACTCGATAATGGCCCTTTTACGGGCGAGGACATTGGGGAAGTCTACTTCATGGTACGTCAAGGACGAAGACCGCGTGTCTGCGTCCTGCAACAGACGGAAGACGCGCGTGTCCGTGCCAGCCCCCAGCGACACAATCTGGCGCGGGCCATCGCCCCCGAGAAAAGACGCAACAATTCTGTCAATGGCCCTTGTCCTCACAAATGTCCCGCGATTGATAATGGGCAGACGACGGGGCACGGGACCGCCATCGCCTACAAAAAACCGGGCAAAGGGATCGCACAGCAGACCAACATCCACGGCACTCCACCGTGAAATGGCTGCGTCCGTGTCCGTGTTCTGGATAATGGCCACGGGCGACTGCGCACCTTCCGCATAAATGTCGGGCAGTCGCGACGGCAGTCTCGGTGGGAACCCTTGTGGCAGCCCTCCAAAGTGGGTCCCCAGAGCTGGCGACACGCTAAGCGTGCCCTCCATGGGGCGAGCTCGTCCGCCACGGCCCCGACCGCCCCGGCCGCGTCGCATGGACAGGAGATTGGGGATTGATGGGGCCGCCATCGCAAGATCCTTCCGCGGCGCCCCCTCTGCATCTGTCGTCTTTTTAGCGGTCATGGCAAATCCAAAATGGCGCTTAACGCTGCAAGAACGTAAGATACGTCCGCAGGTACACGCGAACTTGCGTCCATGACGTCAGGAAATACCCGCTTTTCCGTTATTTCCCCACAGTCTAGCCCTCGTTTGACGGGCACGTTGCGCTCCTTCCAAGGCAGAATTGGCGTCGCATCGGCGTTTCTGATTGGTGGATGGCGGGCGACAAACCGAAAATAGGCAGTAGCATAATATGTGCAAGGGTATAAAAGGGATTCATCAAGACTTTTCTCATCTCACTTTCAACTTTTTGGCTTTTTTGAATCTCTGTCCCGTTTTTGGGGAAAAAAAAGACAAGAAATAAAATGTGGCAAAAATCCGTTGCAGGTGCCATAGTGCACCCTCGCTTTGCACCCAATAAAGAAGAACTATCGCCACTTGGCATCTCGCTCATCCTCATCGTCTCCCTCGTCTTCCTCCCCTTCCTCCTCTATACCTCGTACTCTGTTGCGCATGTTTACTTGACCCTGACCATCGCCGAGGACGATGTGCCAGGCTATGAGGCGGTTGCCACTGGTGAAGGCGAAGAGACACCAGCCCGCCCGACCGTGATGACGACCAACATTCGCAGCACTTTCCGGTTCCTCCGCGAAAATGGCGGCTTTGCCGGCCAGTTCCGCAGCCTCAAGCTCTCGATTGTCATCGTCATCTTGTCAGTCATTGGCCAGAGCGTCTTTTCATTTATTCCACTGCCTTTTGTCAGTGCTCTCATCATGATGCTCGCGCTTGCACAACTCGAGGCGGCTTGGGTCCACAATGTTCTCCGTACTACGCCTCTCCGCGGCTTTGCCTCTCTGCGTCCCAGCAGCTTCCCAGACTTCCGTCGCACCTTTACGGCCACGGCTTTCCCTCTCTTTTCCGTCTGGCTCTCGACGACGCTGACGTCTATCCTTTCTGCTGGCTTTGCTAAGGGTCTCGGCCTCATTACCGAGGACAAGAAGCCTGCACCCTTTTCCAAGGAGATGGCCTTGAAGTTTGCTGCTGTTGCCTTGCTGGCGGTTGCCCTCTGCATCGTCCTGGTCATTCCCACGACGGCCCTTCTTGTTCGTGTCCAGGCAAGCTTGATGTCGCCCGAAGAGGACACTATTGTTCCCTTCGACGCGTCCATGGGCGGCCGTGTCGAGCCTGCTCTTGTCGGCGGTCTCGGCTACGCCACCATGCTGGATGCCTACAAGTCGTTGACACCTGCTGCTTGGAAGCGTATCTACAAAATGTACGGGAAGTCTGTTGTGCTCCAGGTGGTCATCGTGTCGCTGTATGTTGCATGCATTCTGCCCATCGTCTTTTACTGCAAGAAGTAAATATATTCATTGTCACGTTGATTACGTAGGTAGTTTTTGGAATAAAATGATCCCAAGTTGTGTCAAGCACTGTATTGCTCAAAATAATCTGCGTCGGGTGCCTCCATGGCCACAGGCGTCTCGCTACGGTCGGGTGCACTCGTCTCTCCATGCAGAAAATGGTGTCGCCCCTTGTTGTAATGCAGCAGGGCAGAC
Organism: Chrysosphaeria jannelii; assembly: GCA_020002325.1. Classification (NCBI taxonomy): domain Eukaryota; kingdom Fungi; phylum Ascomycota; class Sordariomycetes; order Ophiostomatales; family Ophiostomataceae; genus Chrysosphaeria; species Chrysosphaeria jannelii. The sequence goes on along the minus strand of JAGKRY010000036.1, from coordinate 9,519 downwards.
GTCGTCTTGATGGCAAATTTGACCGTACCAGAAATGCCAATGACCAAGTATAAATTATTCCTCCCATCCAACCCAAACACCAAGGGATCACATGGGTCCAAAAGCCACACTTTGGCCCTGGGCCCTACCTTTTGCACAAAAAAACGGTCCACCACACCCCTGTCCATCATGATGCCCACAGCAAGCGAATCCCCTGGTGCAAATCGACACGCTTGGTCGACATCTATCAAGACGGAATTCATATACACCTGGCCATCCGAGTGAACACCGATGCTCCCCGTAAACCACCCTGGCATGCTATTGGAAGCAATGGACCGGGTGCAGAAGCCGAGGCCAATGTGCACATCCTTTGCGTTTTGGTACGCGTCGGGCGTAATGTGTATGCGGTAGGCAGCCGTATATCCCCGGTCGTCGTGAATGGGCTGACAGTACATGGGGACATCACTAATGACCTGTGAAATCCTGGGCGAGCCTGCCAGCATTCGCCGCTCAACAGTAAACCACTGCGTTTCCGTATCAAAAACCATGCGCATCCCATGCTGGTTGGGGGCATCCAGCTCAACATTTCCATTTTCTAAATGGTCGATATACGCTTCCCTTGGCTGAAAAACATCATCCAAAACGGGAACGTCTTTTCTTTCTGGTGGTGGCAGCATGGCTCATATTTCACCAACCCCTCCTTCTACAGAGGGGAGAGAAGCAAGAGGTTTTGTCTCTTTGTCTCTTTGCCTCTTTACCCATCCACCATCCACCCATCACCCCTTTGCCCCTTTACCCCTTCAACACCCCTTTTGCACTGAGGGAGTAAAAGAAAAAAAAGAAAAAAGGAAAACGAGATACATTGCACAACAGATTCATGTGCCAGTTTCCCCGTCCATCTACAAATCACATATGCCCGCCATATCATCTTTCCAAATTACTTTCCCGCCATGGTAGATGCATTCAACACAAATAATTAGATAATGCCAACCAAAGATTAGAAATAATGTAGATAGCGCCGGAACCGACCGCCCAAGAAACGCATGTGCAACAAAACGCCCGATTAAACATGTATGTACAAATAAAGCAAAAATAAAAGAAACAAATCAGATGTACTGGAGAGACGGTCGAGAGGGCTGCCGGCTAAAGTTTTGCATGGCACTGTACTTCTTGGGGCGCTTCTGCAGCCGTCGAAAGGCTTCTTGGATGTGTCGAGACTCTAGAGGGGTGCGCCCTTCACTTGGGAGGGTAAAGAGCCCTTGCGCTAGCTTACGCTTCTTTGTTCTCTCACCCTGCTCCTCTCCCGTCCTTTCCTTCCAGTAGTCCTCGTGCTCCTTGATGCGTAGGGCTTCTTCCGTCAGCGTCTGCACCATTTCGAACGTGAGAAAGCCGAGGATATCGACAATATCGTCGGCCGGCTTGGAATCAATGACGACGCCAAACCCAGCCCATTCCCTGAATCTCTTTCCCTTGCGGTAGGTAAAAGAGGCCTGCCGGTACTCGGACCACGTCACATATTCATCTTTTGTCATGGCTTTTGTGCGTTCGTCAGCCTTTCGAAGACGCTGCAGCGTAATGTAGTTCATCTCCTCCTCTTCCTCGTCTTCTTCGTCGTCCCTCTCCGGCACTTCTTGGCTGTAGAAGGACGCGGGCTCCCATGGAAGACCCAGTTTCTTCTTGGAGTTCTTTTTCGACGCGTCTTCGACCGCTGGGCCCCCAGGAGCACCAAGAGCGTCGTCGCCACCGCCAATGTCCACTTCTGCCTTGTCGTCTGACTCCTTGACGTTCTTCCGCACGTCCTTCCACGACAGGAACGTGCGCAAACGAGACACTTTGGCAGCATCATGGCGGATCTGAAAGATTAAATCGTTAATCGTAATCGATTTGGAGCCACGGCGGGCCGCGAGCTCGTTGCTGCTCCGCAACTAGCTGTCAGAAAATGCCCTCTTCCTACTCTTTCATCCACTCACGAGCTCAATAACCTGCTGCCGCACAATCTCTTCAATCATCGTCAGCGTCTCGACAGACGGCTCTCCCGTCTCGCCGCTGACGTACATCATCTATTTATTAGTCTTCCTTCCTTCTAAGCTTCTCTGTCGACATACCTGCTGGATCTCCTGCTTATACCTTCCCTGCCGCCCCTCTCGTTCCGCCATTATGTCTATTGTAAGTTGATAGTTCACAGACGTCATAGTCGGGTTGCATAAGCGTCGATATTACTAATCAAAATCATCACGTGCGTCATCACGGACTCTAAGACGACTCTGAAGGCGGCTCTTGATGGTGGACGCATTTTATTTCCTTTAGAAACCAGTGCAATGTAAGTGTAAAAGAAATATAAAGTATCATTTCACATCATCTCTCCTTCGTAGATGGCATGGTAACCCCCCCTCCATTGGCAAAGTAAGGCTTGTAGAGGCTATACGCTTCACGTCATCCACGGCCTCCCAATCGTAGTGGTAGAAAAGCACACCAAGGACTTGCACAGCTATAGCCTCGGCCATCTTTCTTCCAAGGCATGTTCGTGGACCTCCGTGAAATACAGGAAATGATGCTGCTGGTGGCGAAACCAGTTTCCCATCAACCAAAAACCGGCTCGGCCTAAAATCATCGGCATCTTCACCCCATGTCTCCTTGGACCGATTCAACGCCCAGGAGCACCATACTATTATACAATTCTTCGGCAAGACAGTGCCATCAGGAAGAACTAGTTCGTCTGTGCTTACCTGCTTCATTTCAAAAGGAATGGGTGGGTAGTGACGAAGGCCCTCATAAAACGTAGCCATGGTAAAAGGCATAGCAGACGGCACCAGCCGGTCGCTGTTTTTGCCTTTTCCATACAATGGTTCAACTTCCTTTCGAATAGCTTCCACAAGGTCTGGCCTCTTTATGAGAACGGACCATGTCCATGTGAGAGCTTGAGCCACTGTATCCCTTCCGGCAGAGAGATAGTTCAAAGCAGCATCCGCTACAATGGCAGGGTCTTCTATTTGTTGTAAAAGTGATTGTACAAGGGTGCCAGCCTCGTCTGGTTCCTTTGCCGCCCTTTGGACAATCTTTTCCCCAAATGTGTGTACAACGGAAAGCGATGCTCGTAGCTTCCGCCCTGTAAACAGCTCCGTAAACTTCCATAATGGGTTCTGAAAGCGACGGGTAGTCATGGCGGATGCGTAGTCGAAAGCATGTGTAAAGTCGTCATTGGCAGCAATGTCCATGGCATAGGCCATGCGTCCCATAATTCGTGATGTCAATCCCAAAAGAGTGGCCTGAACATCGACAGTTTCTTTGCTCGATAAAGAGGTCACAAGCTCGGCAATATCCCGTGGAAGCGTAATCTCCGCCATCGCTGCAAGGGTACGCACATTCAAAAAGGCGAGGCCGGCCTTTCTTTGCACACGCCACAGAGGGCCATCGGCATTGACAATTCCGTGTCCAAAGAGGTCGAATAGAGTGTCTTTGATAAAAGATCCCTTTGCTACGGATGTTGTTTCGCTCCGCAAAACAAAGTCAAGAATACACGGGTCGGAGATGACGATGCCGGGAGGCAATGTCGGCACAGAGATTTGAAAAGTCGTCTGCCCAAGCAGCTGCTGGCACTTGACAAACCAGGCGAAGAGGATATGGCGTTGTTGCAGGAATAAAAGCCCATTGCCAAGGACAGGGAGTGTATCCGGTGGACGAGGAAGAGGCTTGCCATGACGGTACAGTGTAGGTGACCGAACGAGACGCAGCAACACGGCTAGGGCAATGCAGGCAACGCCAATTACGAAGGGGTGAACATGGAGCATTGTTCATACACAAGTGAGCAGGTAGGCATGCAATGAATACGGGCATGGATGTATCATTGATTTTTTCCATCAGATGACGCGTCCTTTATTGAATCACTTTGACAATCATTGTGTATTGAAAACATTGGTTATGAATAAAAAAGCATAGACATGATAAAGAAATGGTGGCTTTATTTACCACCAAACCAGCTCGAAACACCGCTCTTCGTCTTAGAAGCAGTTTCTTCCACCTTTCGGTCAAATGCATCCACCGTATGGTTTACCTGGTTGCGTACATCTTTGCCGTACGTCTCGGCTTTATTTACTGCCTTGTTGGCAGCATCGCGGGCACTGGCCGTGGCCTTGTTATACTCATCCTGAGCCTGTGTTACCGTCTCGTCGATTTTAGCGCCAGCCTGGGCACCATAGCTCTCCACATTCGTGCGAAGGTTATCTGCCTTCCCATCAACGCGGTCTTTGGCCTTGCGAAGATCGTCTACTTGTCAGCCGTCTTTTTTTTTAAGTTTTTTTTATTTATAAAAGAACATACTCTCAAAATTGCGTTCGGCTTTCTTGGCATCACCGCCAGATCCGTAGAGATAAAACCCTGCACTGCCGGCCAAGACAAGACCGAGAATAAGAGGCGTGCGTGATTTCGACATTTTTGACGAATTTTTCAAAAGAAAGAGAGGAAAACAATGAATTGAAAAATAAAACCACGCCTGACCTTATGACCCCTCTTATTTCATCACCCAACTGGACAATACGGAGGTAAAGTGTTCACCATCAATGACTGACGTAAGAATAAGTTGCGGGGCTACCAACCTAAAAGCTCATGGTGGAAGATCTCAAAGGGAAAAAGAGCTCTTCCAACTTTCCAAGTGCCGTCTTTTTTTTTTTTCTTTTTCCGTTTTTTCTTTTTCCTTAATAATCGTCTTCATTTTTGGTCACCTTTTGATCATCTACCCTTAAAGAAGTATTCTTAGACAAAATTCTCCTAGAATAAATGTTCCTCTACCATGAGATCAGGGTCCATGAGATACCGCTATCATCGCGTACCACCGCTCCTTAACAAGGACTATGACCATGAAATAAGCCTTGTAGATCACACTGGAGTGTCCCTTACGGAACCTCTCCTCTCTAGAAGCACTGTGAGTTATGGAACCACCAATGCTGCTCCTATAAGCCAGCAGCCCTCGCCTGAAACTATGACGACCCACCGAGAACCCACCATAGACATCCTCATCGAAAACGAACGCGGGTGCTTTTGCTGTGGAAAAGCCATTTTCTCTCACCAGGCCCTGGGCTGGTACGATCCCACGCCCTGGACAAATATTCACAAAGGTGCAAGCCCAACTGATATCAGGACCACACAACTACCAGATCCATCATGGGAGTGGGCCTGGCCCCACTGGCGACTGGCTAACAATTATGACCACGAAGACCAAGGGCATCCTGATGAATTGAATGATCTTGGCTGGGAGTACTCATGCATGTTTTCCAACCTTTTTTTGTGGCACAACCCACCATCATGGTACAACTCATGCGTTCGGCATCGAGTGTGGGCTCGTAAGCGAGTACGGAGAGTCCCCGATGAAGGCGAAGAAACGCCATACTTTACCATACCTTCCAATCCTATAAAACCCAAGGAACCAGATGTTAAAACGGTGGACGGTCTTATTCTTCGCGTTAGGAAAGCTTCTATTGACCGTGAAAAAATCGATGCTGTTGATGAATATATCCAGCAAGCAAAAGACTTGGAAAAACTCAAGGATGTCATTCATACCCTCCTAAGCAGCCTCGTCTTTCATGCCTCGCGACACGCACTACTAGAGCTTCTTCAGGATCATATCAAGTCCTTGAAGGGTACGGCTGCTGAGCGGCTTGGCGCTGCTCTTTCAGAGGTCGACGAAGGCATCGACATTCGTTTCTGGGACTCTTGATATGTATTCTTATTATCATAATATCTGTATCTACTTAAATGTATTTTATTCTAAATGGAAGCGCCGTGGATAAGAGAGACACCCATCAACGGCGATGATACCGAAGGAAGCGGGTGGCCAAGAAAACAATGAGCAAATTACTAGCAATAAAAGCCAAATAAATTCCAAGCTCACGCCAACGCTGATCAAATGTCATGTTTAACGGCTCGTAAAACTCATCCCCGACTTTATAGGCACAGTAGCCACAGTCAACTGTTGCATTAGGATCCGAAACGTAGCCAGGTGCTCCTGCGGCAAAAAAGTTGGTCATATATTCACCACATGTTTGATGAGCCGGCGGCTGGAATATATTCAACTCATCTTGTGTGCAAACAACTGGCAGATCATGAAGGACGGAAGCAACCGAGCCGCTTATGAGACGCGTAAAAGGATCAATCTCATAGAAAAAGTACCGATAAAACTTGGGCAAATCATTGTAGGGGACATTGACACCACAAACCAAGACAATGGTAAGGCTAATAAACGAATCAAACTGGCTCGAAATAAAGGCAGATGGAGTTAAAGCGGCCAGTGCCTGTGCCAACGTAATACCAAATATTTCTGTAGCCATTGTAAAAAGAAAAAAGAGCCCAGCACGGGACGGTGCTGGCGAAAAGCCAGGCATAAAGTACACTGGGAGGAAAAAGCAGACACTGCAAAGGATTCCGTAGGGAATCTCTGAAATCACCATGGCCAAGGCGAACACCATTTCGCTGTACATTTTGGACGACTGTTCACGGTAAAAGATGTCCCGCTTGATATTGTACATGACCTCGACAGCAGGCATGGTCAAGGCAGGCAAAACAACAATCTGGAACACAACAAAAACTGCTGACTGTATGGACCCACGAGAGTCACCAAGCTGAAAAAAAACGAGACCGGTAAGAATGGCAATGACGATATGGTTGAACAGCCTGGAGAATTGATAGTTTGGCTCCCTATGCATGGAAACAAATGCTCTATAGATGACAGCTTTGGATTGGTGGAAGAACGGCGTAGCATACTCCTTTTTCGACGCTATATCCACATGGGAGTATCCAACCTCAGATATACGCTGTGCTTTTACGTCAATGATTTCCTTTTTGACCTTTTCAAAATCTGGGCTCTCATCCCATAAATCGGCCCAGTCTCGGGGCCCAAGCTGCGGAGAATTGCCGGAACCAATAGCATCCAACATAAACTCGGCAATGTTTTCAGAATTCTTGGCAACTGCTCCATGACGCTCAAAATATGACCGCAATATACAACCATCTTTACCGATATCACCAAAGTAAACTGTACGGCCACCCGATTTCAACAACAAAAGCCGATCGAATTGATCAAAGAGTGATGCATTCGGTTGGTGAATGGTACAAAGAATAGCTTGTCCAGCAGCGGCCAGCTTCCGTAGAAAACGAATAATATTGTAAGCCGACTGGGAATCAAGACCAGAGGTAGGTTCATCAAGAAAGAGCAGCATTTCGGGCTTAGAAGAGAGCTCAACACCAATCGTCACTCTCTTTCGCTGTTCAATCGTCAACCCAGCTTCGGGAGAGCCAATAATGCAATCGGCCATGTCCTCTAGTTCCAGCAAGCTAATGATCTCCTCGACATAGGCATATTTCTCAGATTGTGGCGTTTCAAATGGCTGGCGTAGGTCTGCTGAGAAACGGAAGGCTTCTCGGATGGTTTGGGTAGGATCATGGACGTCCATCTGTTCGGCATAGGAAGTACTGCGTTGGAATTCTTTTCCAGGTGTCTTTCCATCAATCAATACGCTATTGGCAGGACCAATCACACCAATATTTTTCCGGGAAGCCAAAACATCGAGGAGGGTAGTCTTCCCAGCACCAGAAGCTCCCATAAGTGCGGTTAGCGTACCTGGGCGAACATAGCCGTAAACATTATCCAAAAGACGGCGTGTTCCTCCCGGAACAGGAACATCATAGTAGAGGCCTTCCCACGTTAGGACGCTCTTGGAGGTAATAGAGAGGCTGGATTGAAGACCACCATCATTGTTTTTCTTTGCGCGACGAGAGTCCCTCTTAGCCGTCAACTTCTTATTCAGTTCTGTGCGTTCTTTGCTCGGGCGGATATACGCCAAGGCAGTGTTTCCACCCATGCCATAGCGAACAACCTCACCAAGAAGGATATTGAGAGCGAGAAAAAAGATGATGAGAGCAACAACAATCCCAAAGTTTCGCCATAAGTCATTACTAGCATAAGAGAAACCTTGCTGGATATAGTCACTCCCACGGACAATGTTTGTACCAGGGGTAGATCCAGGAAGAGTGCAGACTTGGTTGGAAATGTTGCCATAACCAGGCCCATTGGGGATTAGATTTTCTTGCGTACACTCCATGTCGATTCGCTTAAACTCGTTCTCCATCAGACCACTGAATATGAGACCAACGATATTGACAAAGTAGATCCAGCGTATCCAAACCTTCTGGTACTGGTACTGGATCAAATAACCGCAGGTTAATATGGAGATACTAACGGTAATGCCGGCGATTCTGTTGGCAATGTTAAACCCGGGGCTAGCACATCCAATGACACGAATCAAGAGCATCATGCCGATGTTTCCTACTAGGTTAAGTAAGAAGAATGTAAAGAAGGCATCTGCGCTTCTATACAGCTGCGAGGGAAAGTATACAATGATACAGAACAATATCACTCTTGAGACTGTAAATATCAAATCCACCATGACTTGAGATAACCACAGAGCAGATGGACGGTGGAAGGCAAAAGAGCGGTGCTTGTTCAGGATGGAACGACTAAATCTGTTAGCAAAGAGAAATAAACGGAAGAAACGTACCCAATCATGACGGATCCAAGCTCTGAAAAGGCTTCGAAACAGTTGAATAGTAGAGAGTTAAGCATGATACCACCTTTGCTAAAAGCGCTTTCGGAATTTTGGGGGAGACGCAAATATAGGGTGGCAATAAGAATGCCAACAATGATGGTACGGGTAAAGGCGATCATGAGTGAAAGTTTATCTTGCCATTTCAGAATAAACTGCCGTTTGAAAAGAGCCCATATTTGACGATAAAATGGAATCGTATAAGCAGAACTAGATAATGGTTAGCAAAAATGTCTAGCTTAACTTCTTCTTAGGATTGAGCCATACCTTTTAGCACCACTCTGTTTACTCTCCTTGACAGCTTTTTTGAACTCTGTGATTATGCCTTTTTTATTGCCCAGAATTGCTTTATACTCTGCCATTTCGGTATCGAGCTGTGCGGTAAATGACGATTTTTCAAAAGCGTGCACAAGTGCCAACGAGTCCGAAGGTGTATTTGCGGAAGAAAATCCAGGAGCATATTCCCGTTCATATTTATCTGTACATCCTGTTAAATAATCTGGCGTAGTCATCCGAGGACGAGGAAGGAAACCAAGGCTTTCAAAATAGCCCCGAGCCTCCTTCGTGGGCCCAAAGTAGACTTGACGACCTTCGTCAATGACCAAAACTTTGTCAAATTGATCGTAAATATTCTCCGAGGCTTGGTATAGTGATACGAATGTGGTGTTACGATATAGGGTGCAATAGGCTCGCAAGCATTTGATAAAATCTAGGGCCGTGGAAGAATCGAGACCACGGGTACTGTTATCAAAGGCAGCAATGCAGGCATTTGTGCAGAGCATCTCTGCAATGCTCACTCTTTTGCGTTCACCACCAGAGATTCCTCGTACAAGAGGACCACCAACGACAGTGTTCCGAGTATGGTCAATATTGAACATTTTCAAAAGGACGCAAAGAAGTTTTTCCTTGAATTCCTGCTTTGTGAGCCCGCCAGGAATCCTACCGGCAA